>CAXKVX010003086.1:0-26587 GCA_964058865.1 Eleocharis quinqueflora
AACAATAACAATAATAATCATTATCAGCATAATTGTTGTTATTTTAAAACGCAATAGTGAGATGTTAATCACATAAATATACTAAAAATATTACATAATAATAATAATAATAATAAGTAACGATAATAGACATAATAACAATACTTTGTGATTTATTATTATTATCATCATCATCATCATCATCATCATCATCATCATCGTTATAATTAATTAACAATACAATTTTTATTGCTTTGTGGAATTTAACGAGACTTTGCTCCGGGGAAATAAGTTATTAATTTCTTATGAAGAGGCTCTTTAATTTTAGAAGGCATAATTTCTCCTATTCTTCTTTATGAAATTTGAATTTATTCTTTGTTTGATTCCTTAAACGGGGAATAAGGATTTTATTCCTCACTCCTCTACCAAACATGAAAAAAAGAACTACTAATTAAGCTTATTCCTATGCAATCAAATTTCAATGCACATTGATATCTACTTTCTAGAATATTTCTCAAATGTGCTCATTCTTCCTTCTTCTCTTTCTCTAGATAGATGATGATGAACCACACCAAAAACAAAAATACTATTTTGTAGATTTATGTGCAAATAATACCTACATATCAGAACAATACATGCACGCCAGTTTTGCTATCTTTAATTCAATGTAACCACACCTAAACAACTCATGCCAAACCCAAATAAAGTTAAAATTTGTTTATATACTTCTTTACAGAGGAATATCATATATTAATGGGACAAATAAATTAACAATGTATCATATCAATTGCAACTGAACTTAATACTCTTCTCAAACTCTTGATCGATGTATGAAATGCATTGCTTTCTTAAGAGATGTAAAATATTATTACCAGCAATAAGATGAAAACAAATAAGGCAGTAACTTAAATTTGCTTTATCAAATATAGTCCTAGAAAAATTAATTGTTTTAAAATTATAACAAATAAACCTTTCTCTTTTGCTCACTTCTGTATGCAGGGGCGGATGAGGTTCAGGGGCATGCAGCTGCCATTTTGAAATTTTTTTTGCAAAATATATCGTACAATTCGTCATTTAAAAAAAATCACTTATAATTTGATTTTTTTTTAATGTGCCTAATTTTGTATCTCTGAAAAAAATTATAAATCTTGATTCTTTCTGACGAAAATCTTGAATCTGTCATGACGTATGCAGTTCAATTTATCTGAAAATATTGTCACGTTTTTCATCAGCGATTATAGCTCATATTCTTTCGTATCAACTACAACTCTTTCTAAGCATGTTCCCAATTGAAAACACACCCACATAAATATACTCACATTCATCTGCTAACATCGTTAAATTCGTAGCGGAGCGTGAAACATCATCGTTGTATTTTTTCTGAATCTGAAGCTGAGAGAAAAATCCAGTCGTTGTAACTCGAAAATGGACTGGAAGCGCTCTCTGCCTATCGGGCTTGACCATCCGAAGGGCGTTCAAAGCTTTCACGTTTCCAGCGGGCCCCAGCCTTTTTAAAAAAAATATCCTTTTCACAAAAGTTTGGGAAGGTTTGGAAGAATGAGGGACCAAAATGCAAAAACTGCGATGCTTCTTCGTTGAACCATTGCTTTGTCGACAACGACAGGAGATATGAGGCTTTTAAGAATTTGCGAGGAGATTTCGTGGCAGGGAAACTTTCTCGTTTTTTTGTGTGTGGGAGAAGTTAGAGGTACGAGAAAAATCAAAATTGCTTTGTCGTCTCTGTCTCTGGTGCAGAAGAAACCTTAAGCTAGAACTAATCAATTAATACATTCTCTCCTCCAATCACCAAATAGAGAGAATTGAGAGATCAGAATGGTGAGAGGATTGGAGTGATGCGGCCAAATTGGCGGAAACATGGGAACTCCGCCCAAATTCCTGCCTGAACTTCTACAACCGCCGCCGCAACTTCTCCTCCTAAGCTAACTCATACCAATTCCGATGCTGCTTGATACTTGAATCTCTCTTTAATTCCAACACACCCTCGCATTTACTCCCAACCTCAGTACTTGAAACTCTCTTTAAACTTGACCCCAAAAAAATTGCCACTAATACCGTAGATTTATACCTGAATCTCTCTCAAATTGCCCCAAAAGCTCTCTGCAAGATGGATCCCTTGTTTCCAGATCACCGACCGAGGTATGCAACCTATTATCCCACACGAAACGAAACCTACTGGCAGCTCTTTCAGCAACTTAACAACACCATCCACCTGCATTACTTTGGAACTGGTACGATTGCATCGATAACTACCCTCCCAACGATAATGGCAACAAGGTATGGAGGTATACCCAATGATTTCTCTTGCTCCGTCAGGTCTCAAAGGGATGTGCTAATTGCCTTACCAAACAGCACCACTGTTAAGAATGTCTGTGATGATGAGCTATTCTCGGTGGGGCGCTGGTCTATTACCCCATCACCTGCCGTACCAAGCTTCCTCAATCGAATTGCTAGGAAAACACAGGTGACAATCTCAATCCAAAACTTCCCACTAGTGTTGTGGCACCCTATCTTCTTTAGGCAACTGGCAACAAGACTCGGCACGCTCAAATGGGTTCACCCTGACAATACGACAGGAGTGGATAAAACGAAATTAAGGATGACAATCTCCACAACATCGATTAACTCCATTCCAAGATACATTAGAATTGTCGATGGTCATAGGTGGATAGATTGTGAGATAACTGTGGAGGATATCGGCCCCGATGAAATACCAGATGAACCAAACGTTGACTCGGAGGACAGATCTGATTTACCACCAGATCCTCTAGGTACCCCATCTGATGGGTGGGAAGATTGGGATCCAATTGGGGAGCTGTATGGAAACGATGATCCAGAGTCCCAACCAGAGTCAGAACGAGCACCTCCCACGACATGGCTACATCGTCGCCACACCAACAATGCCTGTCTCCACCACCGCAACTATGACCGCAAAAAATCCCACCATGATCCCTGGCCAAAAGGTGTTGTTTTTTCCAGACTATTAACCCAATTCAATGGTCACAAACAGGTATTGGATGAAGAGAAAGCTGAGGTACAGAAACCACAGAAAAACTTAATGTATTTACCACAGAGGGGGTTACACTTTAGTGCGCAGGTCTGGAACCAAAAGGAAGGACAGACCAGACTAATGATAGGAGATTTGCCATTGCTAAGTGAGGAACAGCTGGTGGGATTGCTATTTCCAAACACAGTAACTGACCAAACAAAAGGCCTACTTAATGCTCCCAAAAAAAAGGAAAAGCAGCAAGTAACCCAGCCCTATCTCAAAAGTACCAATGCAAACAGGCAGCAAACATTAACTGTGGGAAGTGTTGATTTATACACCTACACACATGCTTACACAGCAAATCACCCCACACAGCCTTACCACACGGCAGCTACAGTGCACCACACAACCAAAGTTTTGCCACTCAACATGGAACTAACAGATGAGGAATTACTCAGTCGTTTTGCAACTCTTCGGCCAAATGAGGACACACCACTACTAGCGACCCTGCCACAGCAAGCATTCTCATCAAGGAACTGGAACCAATGTGCAGTTGCACGAGTCATATCGGATCGGGCAACCCTGGATACACAATTCATACCAACAATGATGCGAGTGTGGAATCTAGAGGCAAGAAGCAGTATCGTGCCAGTGGCCCGCAATACATATCTGGTGGAGTTCGCGAACATTCAGGAGATGTACAACACAATTTCCAAAGGAGCTTGGTCTTTCAAGTCTGATATCGTAGCACTTAAGCAGGCGCATGGGCCCGCGGATCTTCAAACAGATTATGTTGACTTCATGGAGCTCTGGGTGCAGCTGCACAACATCCCACCAGAGACGATGTCAGAAGAAGGAATGATGATGGTGGCTCGGGCAATCGGTACCCCGACATCAGAGGTACACGAAATTTATCTTGCTGGCCAAAAGGTTTTCAGAGTAAAGTTATTAATGCCAACCGATAAACCACTCATTGATAGCATGGTAATCAAGCATCCAGTAGTAGGGAGTATTAAGATCATGATGGTTTATGAAAGATTGCAAAGGGCATGTATATACTGTGGACTCGCTGGACATGAAATGAGGTCGTGTACTGCCCGTTTACGAATCACCAGACTGAAACTTGAGGGGAATTACAAACATGTACCGGGTATGGATACGATATTAGAACCAAAATTGGGACCATGGATTACAAACCCGAATCTCATCCCAAGACGTCGCCCACACCACATGGCACCACCTCACCCTGAAACCACACAAGCCCAAAACCAACACACCGCGACACCCGACCCCCACTCTCTGCACCAACCCGTTAGCCCACCAAATGGATCCACATACCACCAAAACCCAAGCATCCAAAACATCCAGCCCTTGTTCCCCCATGCCCATAATGCTACTGAGACCCAGTACACTGAACACCCAACCCATCCAATTACAAACCCCACTCCTTCACCGGCCCGAATGACTGAACCTCAATTGCAACTGGACCTAAATCAATTTAGTCTGGGTTTCTTCGGACAGCCCCATCTAGCATCAGACCAGGTGCAGAACCTGCTGAAAAGGCCAAACCCAATTGGAACCTATGTGGCTCAAGCAACCCAGCACTTTGATGCAGTTAGTCTTACCGGTGATATCAGTGGAAGGCGAGCAACCCCAAAAAGAGCAAAGGCGGCGAACAAGACTTCGTCGCCTAATGATCAATGAACATACTAGCATGGAATTGCCGCGGCGGGGGAGGGCCGCGGACGCAACAGTTCCTAAAATCACTCCTCCCATCAACGCGAGCAGATGTGGCATTCATTTCAGAAACAAAATGCTCGCTCCAGCGATCGGTTAGGTTCCTACGAACACTACCACTCGCAAATTTTGATATAGTGCCTTCAAGGGGACTATCAGGAGGCCTCTGGATACTGTGGGGCCAACATGTCAATTTGACAGTTTTCGAGAAAAGCAGGTACTACTTTTTTTGTCGAGTAGAATCGACCGACAAACCTCCTTGGTTGTTGGCCTGTGTGTATGGAGATGCTTCTTACAGAGACAATGCGAAAATATGGGAGGACATAAAAGGTTTGGCACGATGGGGACTGCCAATGGTATGCATAGGAGATTTTAATGCAATTGCTGATGTGGGTGAAAAATTTGGAGGGAATGCAAGGCTAAACACAAACGGGGTCAGATTCAGACAATTTCTTTTTGATGCGGGGTTGCTTGATCTAGGCTTCAAAGGACCGGCATTTACATGGACAAACCGACCCCACGCGTCTAGTGCAATCCATGTACGGTTGGATAGGGCGGTGGCAAACACTGCTTGGTGTAATCTCTTTCCCGATGCCTATGTTAATCACTTGCATCGCATCCACAGTGATCATAGCCCCATCCTCCTTAGAACTAGAGCTGACATGAGAAATAAACCAAAATTCCGCGTGGAGAATTGGTGGCTGCAGAGAGAAGACTTCGGACAAGCATGGGTATCAGGATGGGAAGGATCGGGAAACAGAGGTTGGAAAAACAAATACAAAAGAATGAGGGATGACATTATGAAATGGCAACAACAGGTTGATACACCTCAGAGAAGGCTGAAACAATTACAAAACCAAATCCTGCAGTTTCAGCAGCAACATCCGAGACACCAGGACCCTATGACAGAACAAAGGCTGATGCGGGAGTATGACAAGGTGGAACAGGAGATAAGTGACTATTGGAGGCAGCGCTCTCGTGTGCAGTGGGGTGAACAAGGGGATAAAAATACTGCATTCTTTCATGCGGTCGCCACGCAAAGGCGAAGGGTTAATAGAATCGTAACTGTTCAAGATGAGCAAGGGGGAAGCAACACAACTGAAGACGGTATTAGGCAAGTATTTGTGCGTTATTTCAAGGGTCTCTACACTTCCAAAACCTCACCAGAAAATGCACAATATGCGCCTGCATATATAGCACAGTTTCACATACAAGACCAGCAGAAGATACCTCACTGGGTTGTGCCCCGACTTCATCGAATACCCAAAGAGGAAGAGATAAAAGGTTGTTTGGTGCAGATGGGGCCTGATAAGGCTCCGGGCCCTGACGGGCTGACGGCTCGATATATCCTACATCACTGGGCTACACTGGGCCCGGATGCGTGCGCCATAATCCAACGAGCCTTTGCACAACAGTGTGCACCGACAGAATGGGCGAAGTGTCATGTAGTTTTGATACCCAAAGGACCACAACCAACATCCCCAAAAGATTACAGGCCTCTCAGTATTGGTAATATACTCTATCGCCTATTCACCAAATTAATTACCAATAGACTGCAGTCTTACATCTCCAAAATAGTATCCCAATACCAAACATCGTTCGTCCGCGGCAGAAGTATAGCGGACAACACCATCCTCATGAGAGAGGTGCTGCATTCACTAGCATCCCGAGAATTCCAAGGAAAGGTGTTTGCACTTAAGGCTGACATCAACAAGGCATTTGACACGATTGAGTGGAACTTTATTGAACACGCCTTGTTGGCGGTTGGTGTGTCACCGCAACTAGTGAGGTTAATCATGTCGTGCCTTAGTTCCAGCAAGATTACAATCCTAATTAATGGATTTGGAAACGGTTTTATCACACCCTCGCGAGGATTACGACAGGGTTGCCCTCTATCCCCGTATTTGTTTATCATAGCAATGGAGTTCCTGTCAAAGAGTTTGCAAACGGCACTAGGCATAGGACAAATTGCAGGGGTAAAACTGGCCCCTACTGCTCCGATCCTCACGCACTCCATGTATGCAGATGACCTAGTTGTGTTTGGGCAAGCAACGAGAGAGGAAGCAGTACAGCTAAAGGAACTAATGGGAGAATTCGGCAAGTTCTCAGGGCTAGTGGTAAACCAAACAAAGTCTACAATATGGTTTAGCTCGAAATGCAACCCCACATGCCGTAATACAGTGTTGACAGTAATGCAAGCTGAGCCAGCTAAACATGCTGAAAGATATTTAGGGGTGTACATGCAAAACGGTAGAGGTACACATGATCAAACGCATAAACTCTTGACAGACAAATTCTGGGCCAAGCTGGCGGGGTGGAAATTAAATCTTCTGTCTCATGCGGGTAGATTGACACTAATCAAGGCAGCTTTGTGCTCAATACCAGTTTATTACATGGCGGTTTCCCCGTTGTCAAATAGAACAGTGGCGCAGCTCACAACATTAATGAGGAAGTTCATGTGGAACAGTCTACAGAAGGACCGATACATTGCATGGGTAAGCTGGGAAACGATGTGTCGCCCGTACGAAAAGGGAGGTTTAGGGATTCGAGATCTTAAATTGATGAATGATGCGCTCCTGCTGAAGCTGATCTGGCAAGTGGCTGGGAACCAACAGCGGCCATGGGCTCAATTAATGCGGGCAAAATACTGTGAATCACAAGGGGTATGGCAAACCAACCACATGCAGGGAGCGAGCCCGCTATGGAAGAAAATGATGCACCTTAAATCACACTTACGACAAGATGTACTATGGATGCTGGGGGATGGAAAGCAGGTACCGATTTATAATCAGTCGTGGTTTAGGGATTGGCAACAACATTGCAGGGAACATCGACAAGCAGAGGGCAACCAGCATAGTGCCTCCACTGTGGCAGAGCTATTCGATGCAACTGGGCAACATTGGGATACACAAAAGATGGCACAATTCTTTGATGATTGCACGGCCGAACTGATACGAGCCGAAATCCAACCACCCCGCAGGGACCTGGGGATACCAGACACACTGATTTGGAAACCTTCTCCTACTGGTCGATATACAGTTAAGGAGGGCTACACGAGGTTGGAACAGCAACATTACATCGACCAAGATCATGACGAGGTGCTCTGGAGACTTATATGGAAAGTGCCGCGGTTGATATCGAGAGTCAGGATGTTTTTATGGAGAGCCTGCCACAATGCTCTTCCAACAGCACAAGCAATGCATAGGAGAATTTCAAGAGTGAGCCCCATATGCCAGAGGTGTCAGCAAGAAGATGAGTACATTATGCATATGCTGTTCTACTGCCCAAGCTCAAGGGCGACGTGGTTTGCATCAGAACTTGGCCTCATTGTGGAGCACTTACCGATACAGTTCAAGCAAGCCCTAAAGAGCCTATTCCAGACCAATGACAGTGAAACCAATTTGAAAATGGCAAACACAATGTGGTGCTTATGGAAAGCGAGGAACAAAGAGGTTATCGAAGGAAAGCGTTGCAACCCAATCCAGGTGTTACAACAGGCAAACGCAATGTGGTACCCAGTGCAGAATCAGACGATACATCACATGGTCCGATGCAAAAGATACGAAGTGGATGTAGGAAGCTTGGTGATAGCGGTGGATGGTTCTAGAGATCAAACAGGTAAGGCCGGTACTGGTATGATGATATATGACAGTGGGGATATCCTAGTACGAGAAGTGTTTCTGATCATAGTGCTTCATTTATGTGTTGTAACCATTCAAGAAAACACCAAAAAGCATCTTATCCTACTACGAGAAGTGTTTTTTATCAGAGTACTTCATTTATAGGTTGTAACCATTCAAGAAAACACCACAAAGAATCTAATCCTAGTAAGAGAAGTATTTCTGATCATAGTGCTTCAAGAAAATACCACAAAGCATCTTATTCTACTAGGATTACAACCCATAAATGAAGTACTCTGATAAAAAACTGTTCTCGTAGTAGGATAAGATGCTTTTTGGTGTTTTCTTGAATGGTTACAACACATAAATGAAGCACTATGATCAGAAACACTTCTGGTACTAGGATAAGATTCTTTGTGGTGTTTTCATGAATGGTTACAACACATAAATGAAGTACTCTGATCGGAAACACTTCTCGTAGTAGGATAAGATGCTTTTTGTTGTTTTCTAGACTGATTGTCCCCCATAAATGAAGTAACAATATGAAGAATTTAGAGTGGATGCTTCTTCGTGGTAGTTTAGTGAATGGATACCACATTTAAATGAAGTACTCCAAGAAGAAACACTTCTTGTATTATGATGTTTTGTGGAGTTTTCTTCATATGTTCTCACCCATAAATGAAGTAATCAGATCTGAAACACTTCTCGTGGTAGGATCATATAATTTGTGGTGTTTTCTTTAATGGTTAACAGCCATAAATGAAGTACTCAGATAACAAACACTAAAATGAATCACATAGAATGGTATTCTATACTTCTACGCGGTGTTTTAGTGAATGGTTACCACCATTAATTGAAGTACTCGACGAAAAGAAATACTTCTCGTAGTAGGCTATGAGGCTTTGTGGTGTTTTCTTGAAGCGCTACCACCCATAAATGAAGTAATATGAACTTAAACACTTCTTTTAGTAGAATAAGATGCTTTGTGGTGTTTTTGTGAATTGTTTTAACCTATAAATGAAGTACTCTTGATCAGAATCCCTTCTCTTAGTAGGATAAGATGCTTTGTTCTGTTTCTTCATTGTTTACCGTCCATAAATGATGCTCTCGGACATTAAGCACATAGACTGGTATTCTATGCTTCTTCGTGGTGTTTTAGTGAACGGTTACCACCATTAAATGAAGTACTCGAAGAATAAATGCTACTTGTAGTTGGCTATGAGGCTTTGTGGAGTTTTCTTGATAGGTTATTATCCATAAATGATGTAATATGATTTGAAATACTTCTCTATTAGGATAATATATTTTGTGGTATTATCTTGATTGTTTACAACCCATAAATGAAGTATCCTGATCAGAACACTTCTCGTAGTAGAATAAGATGCTTTGTGATGTTTTCTTGAATGGTTATAACCCATAAATGAAGCACTATGATCAGAAACACTTCTCGTACTAGGATAAGATTCTTTGTGGTGTTTTCTTGAATGGTTACAACCCATAAATGAAGTACTCTTGATCAGAATCCCTTCTCATAGTAGGATACGATGCTTTGTTGTGTTTTCTTCATTGTTTACCGTCCATAAATGATGCTCTCAGATATTAAGCACATAGAGTGGTATTTTATGCTTCTTCGTGGTGTTTTTGTGAATGGTTACCACCCTTAATAGAAGTACTCGAAGAAGAAATACTTCTCGTAGTAGGCTATTAGGACTTGTGGTGTTTTCTTGTAGCGCTACCACCCATAAATGAAGTAATCTGAACTGAAACACTTCTCGTATTAGGATAAGATGTTTTGTGGTATTTTCTTGAATGTTTACAACCCATAAATGAAGTACCCTGATCAAAACACTTCTCGTAGTAGTATAAGAAGCTTTGTGGTATTTTCTTAGTAGGATAAGATGCTTTGTTATGTTTCTTCATTGTTTACCGCCCATAAATGATGCTCTCGGACATTAAGCACATAGAGTGGTATTCTATGCTTTTTCGTGGTGTTTTAGTGAATGGTTACCACCATTAATTGAAGTACTCGAAGAAGAAATACTTCTCGTTGTAGGCTATGAAGCTTTGTGGTTTTTTCTTGAAGCGCTACCATCCATAAATGAAGTAATGTGATCTGAAAGACTTCTCTTAGTAGGTTGAGATGCTTTGTCTTATTTTCTTTAATGGTTACAACCCATAAATAAAGCACTATGATCAGAAACACTTCTCTTATCCTAATACGAGAAGTGTTTCAGTTCAGATTACTTCATTTATGGGTGGTAGCGCTTCAACAAAACACCACAAAGCCTAATAGCCTACTACGAGAAGTATTTCTTCTTCGAGTACTTCTATTAATGGTGGTAACCATTCACTAAAACACCACGAAGAAGCATAAAATACCACTCTATGTGCTTAATATCCGAGAGCATCATTTATGGACGGTAAACAATGAAGAAAACACAACAAAGCATCGTATCCTACTATGAGAAGGGATTCTGATCAAGAGTACTTCATTTATGGGTTGTAACCATTCAAGAAAACACCACAAAGAATCTTATCCTAGTACAAGAAGTGTTTCTGATCATAGTGCTTCATTTATGTGTTGTAACCATTCAAGAAAACACCAAAAAACATCTTATCCTACTACGAGAACAGTTTTTTATCAGAGTACTTCATTTATGGGTTGTAATCCTAGTAGAATAAGATGCTTTGTGGTATTTTCTTGAAGCACTATGATCAGAAATACTTCTCTTACTAGGATTAGATTCTTTGTGGTGTTTTCTTGAATGGTTACAACCTATAAATGAAGTACTCTGATAAAAAACACTTCTCGTAGTAGGATAAGATGCTTTTTGGTGTTTTCTTGAATGGTTACAACACATAAATGAAGCACTATGATCAGAAACACTTCTCGTACTAGGATAAGATTCTTTGGGGTGTTTTCTTGAATGGTTACAACTCATAAATGAAGTACTCTTGATCAGAATCCCTTCTCGTAGTAGGATACGATGCTTTGTTGTGTTTTCTTCATTGGTTGCCATCCATAAATGATGCTCTCGGATATTAAGCACATAGGACGGTATTTTATGCTTCTTCGTGGTGTTTTAGTGAATGGTTACCATCATTAATAGAAGTACTCGAAGAAGAAATACTTCTCGTAGTAGGATAAGATTCTTCTTGAAGTTTTAGTGAATTGTTTTAACCCATAAATGAAGTACTCTTGATCATAATCCCTTCTTCTAGTAGGATAAGATGCTTTGTTCTGTTTCTTCATTATTTACCGCCCATAAATGATGCTCTCGGACATTAAGCACATAGAGTGGTATTCTATGCTTCTTCGTGGTGTTTTAGTGAATGGTTACCACCATTAATTGAAGTACTAGAAGAAGAAATACTTCTAGTAGTAGGCTATGAAGCTTTGTGGTGTTTTCTTGAAGCGCTACCATCCATAAATGAAGTAATGTTATCTGAAACACTTCTGGTATAGGATAAGATGCTTTGCGATATTTTCCTGAATGTTTACAACCCATAAATGAAGTATCCTGATCAGAACACTTCTCGTAGTAGTTTGAGATGCTTTGTGGTATTTTCTTGAATGGTTACAACTCATAAATGAAGCACTATGATTAGAAACACTTCTCGTACTAGGATAAGATTTTTTGTGGTGTTTTTCTGAATGGTTACAACCCATAAATGAAGTACTCTGATCAGAAACACTTCTCGTAGTTTGATAAGATGCTTTGTTGTGTTTTCTTGATTTCTTACCGCCCATAAATGATGCTCTCCGACATTAAGGCCATAGAGTGGTATTCAATGCTTCTTCTTGGTGTTTTAGTGAATGGTTACCTTAAATGAAGTACTCGAAGGATAAATGAAGTTATCTGATCTGAAAAATTTCACGTTGTAGGATAAGATGCTTTGTCGTATTATCTTGAATGTTTACAACCCATAAATGAAGTACTCCGATCTGAAACACTTCACGTAGTAGGATAAGATGTTTTGGGGGCATTTTCTTGATTGTTTACCACCCATAAATGATGTACTCGAACATGAAGCACACATAGAGTGGTATTATATGCTTATTTGTGGTGTTTTAGTGAGTGGTTAAAGTACTCGAAGAAGAAATACTTCTCATAGTATGCTACGAGGCTTTGTCGAGTTTTCTTTAAAATGTTACCACCTATAAATAAGGTAATCTGATCTGAAACACATCTCATATTAGGATAAAATGCTTTTTTATGTTTTCTTGAATGGTTACAACCCACAAATGAAGCACTCTGATCAGAAACACTTCCCATACTAGGATAAGATTCTTTGTGGTGTTTTCTTGAGTGGTTACAACCCATAAATGAAGTACTCTGATCAAAACACTAATCGTAGTTGGATAAGATACTTTGTGTTGTTTTCTAGACTGATTGCCTCCCATGAATGAAGTACACACATGAAGCACTATGCTTCTTCGTGATAGTTTTGTGAATGGCTACCACCATTAAATGAAGTGCTCGGAGAATAAATACTACTCATAGTAGGCTATGAGGCTTTGTTGAGTTTTCTTGGAACGTTACCACCCATATATGATGTAATCTGATCTGAAACTCTTTTGTAGTAGGATAAAATGCTTTGTGGTGTTTTCTTGAATGTTTACAACCCATAAATGAAGTACTCTGAGTAGAAACACTTCACGTAATAGGATAAGATGTATTTTGGTGTTTGTTGAATGGTTACAACCCATATATGAAGTATTGTTGATCATAACAACTTCTCGTAGTAGGATAAGATGCTTTGTGGTGTTTTCTCGACTGATTACTGCCCATAAATGAAGTACCTGGACATGAAGCACTTAGTGTTGGTATTCTATGCTTCTTCGTGGTAGTTTAGTGAATGGGTACCACACTTAAATGACGTACTGCAAGAAGAAACACTTCTTTTATTAGGCTATGATACTTTGTTGAGTTTTCATCAAATGTTTTCACCCATAAATGAAGTAATCAGATCTAAAACACTTCTCGTAATCAGATCTGCAAGAAGAAACACTTCTTTTATTAGGCTATGATCCTACTACGAGAAGTGTTTCAGTTCAGATTACTTCATTTATGGGTGGTAACGCTTCAAGAAAACACCACAAAGCCTCATAGCCTACTACGAGAAGTATTTCTTCTTCGAGTACTTCATTTAATGGTGGTAACCATTCACTAAAACACCACGAAGAAGCATAGAATACCACTCTATGTGCTTCATGTCCGAGCATCATTTATGTGCAGTAAACAATAAAAAAAACACAACAAAGCATCTTATCCTACTATGAGAAGTGTTCCTTATCTGAGTACTTCATTTATGAGTAGTAACCATTAAGGAAAACACCACAAATTATCTTATCTTACCACGAGAAGTTTTTCAGATCTGATTACTTCATTTATAGGTGGGAGCATTTGTAGAAAAATCCACAAAGCAGCATAGCCTAATACAAGAAGTGTTTCTTCTTGGAGTAGTTCATTTAAGTGTGGTAGCCATTCACTATACTACCACGAAGAAGTATTAAATACCACTCTAAGTGCTTCATGTTCGGGTACTTCATTTATTGGAGGTAATCTGTATAGAAAACACCACAAAGAATCTTATTCTACTACGGAAAGTGTTTCCGATCATAGTACTTCATTTATGGGTTGTAACCATTCAAGAAAATACCACAAAGCATCTTATCATACTACGAGAAGTGTTTTAGATAAGATTAAATCAATTATGGATGGTAAAGTTTCAAGAAAACTCCATAAATCCTCATTGCCTACTACGAGAAGTAATCTTCTTCGAGTACTCCATTATAACCATTCACTAAACCCCACAAAGAAGCATAAGATAGCACTCTATGTGCTTCATGTTCGAGTACATCATTTATGGACGGTAAACAATCAAGAATACACCACAAAACTTCTTATCTTACTACGAGAAGTCTTTGTTATCCGAGTATTTCATTTATGGGTGGTAACCATTAAAGAAAATACCACAAATTATCTTATCCTACTACGAGAAGTGTTTCAGATCAGATTTCTTCATTTATGAGTGAGAACATTTGAAGAAAACTCCACAAAATATCATAGCATAATAGAAGACGTGTTTCTTTATGGACTTCTTCATTTAAGTGTGGTAGCCATTCACTAAACTACCACGAAGAAGCATAGAATACCAACACTAAGTGATTCATGTTCGGGTACTTCATTTATGTTCGTGTACTTTCTTTATGGGCATCTTATCCTACTACGAGAAGGGATTTTGATCAAGAGTACTTCATTTATGGGTTAAAATAATTCACAAAAACACCACAAGCATCTTATCCTACTACGAGAAGTGTTTCTCATCAGAGTACTTCATTTATGGGTTGTAACATTAAAGAAAATACCACAAAGCATCTTATCCTACTATGAGAAGTGTTTCAATTCAGATTACTTCACTAATGGTGGATACCATTCACTAAAACACCATTAAGAAGTATAGAATACCACTCTATGTGCTTCATATCCGAGAGCATCATTTGTGGGCGGTAAACAATCAAGAAAACACAACAACGCATCTTATCCTACTATGATAAGTATTCCTTATCTAAGTACTTCTTTTATGGGTAGTAACCATTAAAGAAAACACCACAAATTATCTTATCCTACCACGAGAAGTTTTTCAGATCTAATTACTTCATTTATGGGTGAGAGCAATTGAAGAAAACTCTACAAAGCAGCATAGCCTAATACCAGAAGTGTTTCTTCTTGGAGTACTTCATTTAAGTGTGGTAGTCATTCACTAAACTACCACAAAGAAGCATAAAATATCACTTTCAGTGCTTCATATTCGGGTACTTCATTTATGGGTGGTAATCAGTATAGAAAACACCACAAAGCATCTTATTCTACTACGATAAGTGTTTTCGATCAGAGTACTTCATTTATGGGTTGTAACCATTCAAGAAAACACTACAAAGCATCTTATCACACCACAAACCATCTTGTCATACCCGATGAACACGTACTTCTTGCTCTTATCATCCAGTTTGGTCCTTCTTTGATTCGATACATGCGCATAGGCTACACTATCGAATACTTTGAAGTGTGATACAGTTGGTTTATATGTCCGCTCCAAGCTTCCTGTGGTGTGTGATCTGCCAATTTTGCATGTGGGCATCGATTTTGCTCATACACAACACATTGTACTGCTTCTGCCCAGAAATCTTTTGGCATGTCTTTGCTCTTCAACATTGACCGAACCATGTCAAGAATAGTCCGATTTTTCCTTTCAGCGACACCATTTTGTTGAGGTGAGTAGGGTGTGGTTAAAAACCTCTTAATCCCTTGTTCCTCACAATATTTCGTAAAAGCAGTTGACATGTACTCTCCACCTCTATCTGACCATAAAGCCTTGATATAAAGCCTGGTTGTCTTCTCTATTAAAGCCTTGAATTTCTTGAACACCTCAAATGCGTTCGATTTTTCTTTCAAAAAATAAACCCAAGTTTTTCTTGCGTAATCGTCAATAAAAGTGATAAAGTATCTCTTCTCACTGAATGACTTAGGTGTTATAAGACCACATATGTTAGTGTGTATCAACTCAAGAACACTCCTTGCACGATATTTTGCCTTCTTTTGAAAAATATTCCTCGTTTGTTTGTCGATTACACATCCCTCACAATTGTAGCACTCAATATTTAATTAATTTGACCGGCCGCCTCTCCTATGACCACGTCCTCTACCTCGCCAATTTTGTTGGCTTGACTGCCCCTTCTCCTCATAGTTTCCACCTCGACTGTGGCCTCTACCACCACGACCATTGTTGCGACCTTGGCTTCCAGCGCTTCCTCAAGTGACTCGTTCTTCTTCTTCTTCTTGCGTTGTTCATGCGCCTCAAGAGAACCAGTGAGATCATCAATGGTCATCTCTTCTAAATTTTTTGACTCCTCATTTGCACAAATGACATTCTCAAAATTCTCGATTAGTGACTGCAAAATCTTCTCCATCACTCTTGCATCAGTTAGAATTTCTCCATTTCGTTAAAGTTGATTCACCAATGTTTGCACACGCATGATGTAGTCGGAGATTCCTTCTGACTCTTTCATTTTCATGGCCTCCAACTCACCTCGAAGTGTTTGAAGCCGTACTTATTTAACTCGGTCGGCACCCTTGAACACCTTTTGCAAAGTGTCCTACGCTTCCTTCGAAGTTGTTGCTCTATCAATTTTCTAAAAACCCGACTCATCCACTGCTTGGAACAGTAAATAGAGCGCAGTCTTGTCTTTGATACGCGTTTCTTTCAATGTCTTTATTTAATTTGCAGTCTGATTGGCAGTTGCATCTAGCTCGTCATATCCCTTTTCGACTACTTCCAATGCATCTTGCGCACCGAGCAATGCACACATCTGAATACTCCAATTGTCGTAGTTCAACTTGGTGAGTCGTGGCAGCGGCATCTGCCCCAGCGATGTACTTCCGAAATTCACCATAGCTCTGATACCAATTTGATAAAAATAGTGTGCTTTTTGGAGGAAGAGAGAATAAGACAGCACAATATATGTTCTAATATTAACTCTTTAAACAAAGTTTTCTCTCTCTTACATTTGCAACTAAGATACAACTCTATTTATAGCCTTAGACATGACTTTTAAGATTGCTACAGTCATTAAAACAAAACAAAATTCAAAACAACAACAATTAATTCTGACTCTTAATTCATTACCAAAACTGGTATAACTTATTATAGAGAACTCCAAAAGACTTGAAATATGTACCATCTTAAATTAGACTTAAAAACACATGAAATAAACTCTTCATTTGCTAATGATCTAGAATTGCCACTTCAATTTCTCATTTAATACTGTCTTAAAATATATTCGTTTTTTGTTTGAGTTTATTTTCCACAATATCAACTACACTGGTATATGAGTACATGCAAATTTGTTAATTTATGAAGACTGTTTGATCATAATCTAATGTAAATCCTTGCGGTACTTGACTCTTTACGTACACTCTTTTCTTTATTTATTCAAAACTATCTTTTTTCTTTTTTTATTACTTTACACTTATTGGTACCGTCAAACACCGACAAATTAATTAAAGTAGAATATGTGAATTAATACCCATCAGTGTCTAAGAGTCTAATGAATGAGTCCTGCTACTGAATGTTACGAGCTGTTTGGAATCTCATATATGTCTGATGATGATCATAATCTATTAAAGATGCCAAAAACTAAATAAGGTTTGAGATGAGCAGGAGGCAAGAAGCTTGTGGCATTCAGCAGGTCCAAGTAGGCCGAACTATTTGGGTTCGACCTACCATGCGCCAACTTTAAACATGTCATTATACTCCTAATTAAAGACATAAAAGTAGTGACAACGGAGTTGCATTACATCGTCTTTAGTATATGTCCATGTTAAAGACAAACTTCTTTCTTGGTCTCATTACATGATGACGTGGCAAATTCAAAGTTATAATTCTAATAATTAAGCACTTAAAGAGTAGGATGTCAAAACATTACTAAAAAATTCTAATCCCGGATATCTAGAGAGTTTAATGTCGGATAAATTCACTATGAGAAAAATGATCTTCTGCAATTTCTTTTTTATGTCGGTTATATTAAAATCGGATGAACCATTGGTAAATAACCGGTATGTAAAGCAAGACATTCACATTCTATATTTAGTAAATTTTGTGTAGACAACATCGGTGTATAGCGTCAGACATCTACACCATTTATTTATAATCATCTAGTATAGAAAGATGAGAATTCTTTACAGCCTCTCATTTACACTCTTTATTATAATCCTATGTAGAAAACTTAATAGTAAAAGAAAAATAGGTAGATAAAAATATTGTAACAAATTTATTTTGAGATTATTTTGTAACCCCTTTTATTTTTGTTTTTTTGTTAATTTTTAGAAGTTTGTTTTGAGATTATTTTATAGAGTGAGCGAGTCTGCTATATATATATGAACAAAAAATTTAAAACACAGATCAATTACAATCGTTGATTGTCATCAACAATTGTGCAATCACACTAATTTTGCATCAATAATTAATGGAGCAATCAAATTAATTTTAATACATATTTATATAACAAAATTTGCCTATTTTATATAAGAATTTTGCTTTCATGAACTGTAGAGAACAAAATCATTGGTTTTGTTAAATTAATTAATTTGCACATGCTCCGAATCTACAACTAACATTAATTAATAACAAAAAGATGATTTAGAACGTCACTTCGATTTTTTCAAAAAAAAAAGAACATTCGTATTAATTAACAAAAAGATTAGCACCTTTAAGCATCACATGCATACTTTTGATAAAAAAAATGTTTAATTTCCATTGCTTCTGTTTCTGCAAATTCGAGCACTTTATTTGCATCAATATTCGTACAATTCTCAACTTATAAAATCCAAGCCCCTTGAATCACATCACAATCGGTCATTTCCTATAGTGGACCAGATTTGATTCGTTCGCTTACTACTGGACGGTACATCTTCCCAGAGACCATTCTTGATATTAATTAACAAAAATAAAATAAAAACCTTAAAGAATAATATAACATTCTCGCAAATACCTTTCCTACTTTCTCTGAACTTTCTCCACTACCGTCTTCTCCAAGACTCCAACACACTTTCCCCTTTCTCCACTACTGTCTCTTTTGTTGCCATCTTCATATGGGACTCTTTTTTCCGACAAACTTTTGATTGCATCGCAAGGACCCGATTGAGTCGACAACCACAGTTTGGAAATTTCTAAAGGTATGCTCCAAAAAGCCAACAAGAAGGCATATGCTACACAAAGTGGAAAATACAAACTCTTTTTCATTACACTACTTTTTTGAACAAAATAGAAGAAAAATGTAATAATAGAAATTTTTGTATGACTTCTAATTATTGTTATTTGTTTATTTTGGTAAGTGATAGCAAAGCTATTGCTCGATCAAGTAGTTATATGCTTAAGACCATACTAATTTTGTTCCCTTAAATAAAAACGTACTAATGTAATTAGTGCAAACGAAACTTTGCTGGAACATTGCATATATGAATTGGAATATAAAAATAAATTGCATGGACTTCATGCTTTTTTTTATAATGATAATGTACAACTTAATTAATTTTGTAAATATCAATTTGACGATGGGGGTATATTTACTTCGATAACTTTGTTAATTTCTCAGTGATGTTGCAAGATGCAAAACCAGAGATTGCTAATTACGTTTACTACCATTTTGTGCTTGCTAGGGAACTAGTTAGTCACTCGATTTGTAGCGAATTAATGATGCATGAGAGGAATTGAAAATGGTAAGGTCTATATTTATCAAATTTTCAGTGTTATTAGATAGTTTTTTAATTATCACAACTAACATTCATTTGTCAATATATTTGTAAAGGAAGAGAGTGACTGCTCCTCCAATAATAGATGAAGAAACAACTAGCCAACATACAAGAGGAAAATAAAAAGATAGGGAAACAACTAGCCTGTCACTCAATTAGCAGCGAATTAACGAGGCATGAGAGGAATTGGAAATGACATAGTTGCAAATTGTATGCAACGATAGTCATCACTATAGGCCAAGACCATCTTTTCTTGCTTGCATAGCTTTGAACTGTCCATACGTGTTCTTGTGGATTTTAGTTGCATCAAGCTAATCACTGACATGGAAGAATACTGTAATCCAACTAGATATTTAAACATTTTGATTTAAAGTCATGAATTATCAATTATTTTACTGTTGAATGATGATACTTTTGATGTATTGAATGATCTAGATGTTCAATTAATTATTGTAATACATTGTATTGAATGATCTAGGGTGCTCCATGGAGCACCAAATTGCTCGTGCTCCACATTCGTTATCTCATATTTGAAAATTCCAACGATCGATCCAAACCATTGAACATGATCTATGTGAACTCTACTTGGAGCTGGAATTTTACATTTTTTTTATTTTTTTGTTATTTTTTAAAAGAGGTAGAAAAGTTGTTAATCAAACAGTTTCTGGACCAACAAAAGTTGTCATTTTCCTACCTCTCTAGAAAATAGCAAAAAATACAAAAAAAATGTAAAATTCAATCTTCGAGTAGGTCTCAATATGTATATCATGTTCAACGGTTCGGATCGGTCGTTAGAATTTTCAAATTAAAGATACAATGTGGAGCATTAGCGGTTTGGTGCTCCATGGAGCACTCTAGCCTATCTCTCTCTCTCTCTATATATATATATATATATATATATATATTAGTGTTAATTTTCAAAAGCTAGCAAAAATGGGCTAACCACAAAAGCAACAATTTTTTCCTAAAAATGTTGTTGTTGTACGACATGTATTATCAACAAAGGGTGTAATTTAGAGTATATATTATACCGGTTATAAAGTCATAAAGGTGCTAGCGAGTAAAAAATGTTAAATCTTTCATGTATAGTAGTCCTGTATTGCCAGTCATAAATTAAACATGCATACAGTATATTAGCCCCAGCCCCAGTATCAATCAGATATTTCATCGACACAATCACATATTTCATATCACAATTCAACACATTACAGCTTAATTCACAAAATAAATTCCCATGCACATATCATAAATAACACATTACACATATAAACAAAATGCAAATCTACAGTTAACAATTAGATGCACAAACATTAAAAATATCATGCACAATTCACAAAATAAAGCTCAGTCCCCTAATTGTTTTTTCTTGCCTCTAGGATCAATTCCTAATTTCCAAATTAGTTCAATACCTTCACAAAAGTGAAACATTGCATGGACAAAATCAAATTCTCTTTTTAATATAAGTAACAATTAATTCTTTCACCTCATTCATGTCTTCCTTTCTATATTACCCAATTTTTTCCCCAAATATCAAGAGATCACAATTAACTAATATAAGAACAAATTAAAAAGATATTCATGCGAGCAAGGCTGTTTTACACACATTCAGTGTGTTTATTTTGACACAATACATGAATTTGAATATTTAGAGCAGTCTGCTCAACTTATAATATTTCAAAAAGATCAAATGGAAAAGTTTTCATTTGCCCATTCGCAAAACAATTATCAAAGATCCACTAGAGGCACTACTACAATGAAGTATAATTGGCAAAAATTAATATGCCATCACCCTTTAAATACCAATTAAACTTGATTTTTGGCATAACAGTTCAATAATTAATGATTTCAATTAGCATGCTATTAATTGAAGTATGACAAATCACTGAGAATCAACAAACATAATAAAGTTTCCAACATATATATGTCTATGTTGAGATGTCATGGCTACCAGGGATTTGGGTGGACATTGTGTGGATTGCAACAAGTAGTATCTTCAATTATAATTAGGTGGTATATAAATACTTGCTATAATTTTTGAAACAAGGTCTCATAAAAATAACAATATCAGATATGATTCTTACGTAAGAAAAGCTATATTTATGAGATAAGATTTTTATTTCATACTTCTGGTAACTTATTATGCTAAATAATAGCATTCATTATACACAACATAGCCCGCATGACGTTGTAACTGTAAAAAAAAAAAGCAAATTAAATCTATTATGTTCAAATTGTGTACTTTCAGCTCTGACCATATGAAATAAGCATCTCTCTTATTTACCCTTTTGCAGTGGTAATGTGCTTGAAGTGATCTGCAAAATAAATAAATAGAAGTCAGCCCATGCAGTTAATTAGTGTGTATATATTGAACATGTTTTAAAAAGGAGATAACTACTGACTTATTTAAAGTCGAAAATATCTCGAGTGGATCTGTTGTGATGCGATCCACTTAGCTCGCTTGGATTGAGGAGGCATTTTGGAAAAAGAGAAAAGGTCTCCCCAAACGAGCGAGATTTCTCTTTGTGACTTGGGTGCACACAAACGTTCAAAGTTTTGTTTATTTTGACCAATGAGGTCCTGAGTTTCTAAGTCCTGATCTGGCACAAGCTCCTGCCATTATTTACCTGAGGCATTATCTTAGTCCTTAATACCCATGATTCTCAAGAGATGGGAGAATATACTGAGTGATACAATGTGAACTTTTTTAAACTATTTTATTTGATTTAAAAGCGCCAGTCTTTAATCTTTTTATTGATAGCCCTTTTGAAAATATTACTAACCAAGATTTTGTATTGTTTCGTTTTGATGTATGTTTTATTGTAAACCTATTTGTGTTTGTTTGAATATGTACTTTTCTTCCTTTTCTTTTTATTTTGCATTTAACTTTCACAAATGTCTGTTTTATCTAATGAAGTAAGTTTCATTTCCCATTTATCTTTTTACTTTTCTAAAAATGAGTTTTATTTCATGAAAGAAGGGGGAAAATATATATGCAAGATCTTATAATATCACATTTTTATGATTTATTATTTTAATTAATTTTTGGACTTGTATTTGAAGTATTTGAAGATCACGTGATTTCACCTTTATATGCATAATGAAATATATATGCCAGACTTTACTTCATTTTCTTCTTCTCAAAGAATGCACTTTAAAAGAAGGTTTGTTTTAATCATTCAATGCATCAGAAATCAATCATCAAAGACTCTCATGCAAGAGATTTCGAATTTTGGATCTAAACATTATGACAACAAAGATCAAAGAGTTTCAAACTTGATTTTTCGTTTCACAAGCAAAGCAATTTACACAATCCATAAAGAAAAGCAGAAAAATGACTCTTCTCTATCAAATTTAACACCAATCACATGCTTAGATGATGTGCCGGGTGAGAGTGAAAGGCTTAGTAAGTGTCAAGCAAATTCGGCCACTCTCACAATTTGAATAGAGAAAGAAATGCATTCACTTTGGAGATTACATGGGTATATATAGGCTCGGCATTCAACCTCACATTGGATTCCTATTTTATTTGATTTTCTATTATATTTTTTTTTCTCTTCTGACTTGAGTCTTGTATGGCCCTCTATGTTGCAACTTGAGTTTTTCAGATGTCAAGTGGGTCCCATTTTGTTATTTAGGTGCTCTTAACCTTCCAGAAGCTGTAGAGAGCATCTCTGGTCACTGCCCTTGATTTGATTATCCTTGTGCTTTGATTTTATTATCTCGCTGAGGATATTCAGGTGTCCTTTGTCGACCTCAGCAGCTTTGGCAGGAGTGTAGAAGCTTCCCAGGTTGTTGGAGATGATGTTCACACCCCATTTCACTATAATATGCTCCATTTGAGCTCAAGATTTGGTATTTTACAATTGGGCTATAAATTAACCCCAATTAAGCTCCAGACATATCCAATTGAGTGTTGTGAGGCCATTGCAACTCCTATTTGCATCTGCATAGCTCTCCAAACCCTTGTCCCCACATGTCAGCATCTGGGAGAGAAAGCTTAGGTGCCTTGATCAAATTGGATGCTCCCAGATCAAACCAAGCTGAATTCTAGCATCGTGTTGATCTCAGGAGTCAGTCAAGCATCTTTCCTTGAGCTCTAGTGTCCTGGATCGCTAGTTTCAATTTGGTACCGACATGTTTAAGCTTGATCTATTTCCATATCCGTTGAGCTTTAGTTTCATCAAAGACTACCATTGTGCTCTTCTTATTCTCCACTTTCGATTAGTATATGGCTTGCAGGCTATCCCTCAAAGTTTAGGGAGATCATTCTCATTGGAGACCTTCATCCTGAGTGATAAGGCTAAATTATGCATACTTTTACGTAGGGTTTTTTATGAATTTATCTCAAGTTTTGTTTAATTTAGAGTTAATTTAGGTTTAATTAGGGTTAATCTATTTAAAAGTTCATGTCACTATCCTATTTGTGATTACATGCCTCATTTTACTCGCAAACGAATATTATTGTTAAAGTATATGCAAAATGACCCACGAAAAGTTTAAAATTGACATTACCGACAACAAATTTGTTAATTTCTCCCAAAGGAGGATGAACTTTTACAGTAATTATTGTGTACATAAAGTGAGGTGTACGAAGAAAAGCAATGAGATACTATGTGCTAATGATGTCTAAGAAAAGCATTTGGGGCTTGGTGCACCTTGGGGCTCTCACTTGACTGACCTGGTCATTAGTATGTGGATATGTCAATATGATCCAAAGGCAGAGCGACAAAGGGCTCATTTGAAGGTACTTTGTGCATAAAACCAAAATACCTAAGAGTATTGATTGCATCCAAAGATGTGTCATGCTTCCTAGTATTGTTGGTTTAATATGAAATTAAATGAGAAATTAGAGTTATAAAGGCCTTTAGATAGATTTTAGAATTACGATTAAGGATTAATCGTGACCCTTATTT
The DNA here is from genome assembly GCA_964058865.1 of Eleocharis quinqueflora. Lineage (NCBI taxonomy): Eukaryota > Viridiplantae > Streptophyta > Magnoliopsida > Poales > Cyperaceae > Eleocharis > Eleocharis quinqueflora. The sequence continues at coordinate 24,572 of CAXKVX010003086.1, forward strand.
CATTATTAGACATATAGTTTGATTATGCCTTAAAGTTATCATTTTTGTTGCATGACATACATAACAAATGTGATAATCGTAAGATTTCATGTAATCATTAATCGGCCCAATAGTAATAAGTGTGGTGATGATTATTAGTTTTCATGTCATGATCAATTACTCGGCCCAAATGTAGAATATGATCATTTATTGTCAACACTTAATTACTATTACAAAATATAAAGGAAAATGACATCATCCAAAGATGATTCATTAAAAGAATTAAATATCTTGTTAGATAAAATGAAAAGCCTTTTATCAAAATGATATGCAAAAATCATGCAGTTTAGTTTTTGTTTGTTCGCTAAATTGGAAATAACTTTGCTTAAAGCTAAATGGATAGGAAATATGATATATGATCATGATTTTCTTCCAACTAAAACAATACACTTTAATTTAACATGAAATAAAGTGAGAAGAAATTGGAAAAGAAATGATCAATTCATTAAAGTGTGAATTCAAAATTGAAGATTAAGGGGCAATTTTAAAGAAAAAGGTTAAAATTGCTAAAGAAATATTTATTTAAATATGTTTCGATTAAGAATAAGAGGCTACATAAGATACAATCTTAACAAAACTCATTTAGATAAAACAAGAAAAAGCTAAATGATCTGATTAATAGGATAATAAGTATGCTGCAAAAAAGTATAAAAGTTAGTTTGACATTTAAGGGGTTAATTTTACAAATTTATGTATTATTATGAGAAATGCTATGGTGCATTACGAAGCCATGATTAGTTTTGGCATCACACCCAAATTTCAAATAAGAAAATTTGAAACAATCGATCCATACCATCCAATGTGATCTCCATATAGAAATCTCACTCGAGACCATTTTTTCATTTTTTAGAATGTTTTTAGTATTTTTTAGAGTGGTGTGAAATTTGTTGATATAATGATTTCCGGGCCATTCAATATGGCTGATTTTGCACCCCTCTAAAAATTAGTATAAAATATAAAAATGGAAAAATTTGGTACATAGTAAGAGTCCAATATGGAGATCACATTGAACGGTTTAGAACGACCGTTCGAATTTTAAAATTTAAAATTTGAGCACAATGCCAAAAGTAATGCTGGATTCAAAATTCACCATAGCATTTCTTGTATTATTATTGCAATAAAAGAAAAGTTAATTTTGAAATGAAGGCACTAAGTTTATTTTGAAAATTGAATTTTTTTTATTTGAATCATTGTTATATACTATAATCCTTTAAGACATTTTAGTATGTATATATATCATATATTGTATAAAATCTATGATAATAAGTCTAATATATATTGCAACATAAAGTAATATATATTCTGAAACACCTACTAATGAAACTTATTAAATCATAAAGAGGATTTAAAATGTATATTTGAATCATTCAGGTGTATGGATATGTTCAAATAAAGCTAGACTTTTTTATAAATATAAATTATTACTGATGTATAAATTTAATGTAAGGAATATAACTTGCCTTTTGAATAAGTATGAATTCTCATTAAAGATGTATTTAATATTATAATAAACTTACTAAACACAAAATAATTGAGACATTATATGAAACACTGAATTCTATGAGGATATAGAGTTTTGAGGAGAGATATGATAAAAGATAAGATTTATTAGTCCTTTTTCGAAAAAGAAAACATGAATTAGAATAAGATTCAGAACCAATGTTCTGATTTTGTTCTAATTCGTGATAAGACCAGTGAGGATAGAATTTAGGACCAAAGTTTTGGTCTTGTTCAAATTTTGGTCAAAGTTACATATTGAAATATTAGTATTTTCTCGTTATACATACTCCACCTCAAATAAGAGTCCCAAAAGTACATTGATAACATACATAGACCCAAAATTGGCTCAAATAGATGCATTATTACTTATAGTGTTATTGGCTAAAAGCTCATGGGTGTTTTCGAATAAAATATTTGTGTTGATTCAATTAGAGACTCAAGAGAATATTAATAATACAGATAGACCCAAAATTGACA
>CAXKVX010003087.1:0-69707 GCA_964058865.1 Eleocharis quinqueflora
CCACCAATCAACCGCATTACCATGACCGGCTCCAGAAACCATCTCGGGCGACAGGTACTCATGTGTCCCCACACAATCTTTAGAAAATGCGGTATCAGGCTCAGCAACAAACTCCAACTCTTCAGTTTCAATATTTGATCTCTTTTCCTTCTTTTGTTGTTGGTTCAGTTTGTTGAGTCTCCTTCGATGTACCTTTGGGGAAACCGGTGCAATGAAAGATAAGTCGAAATCCGACAACATGACATGGCCATCAGACTGTAGAAGCACATTCTCTGGTTTCAAATCCCGGTACACGAAACCAAGGGAATGAAGGTATTCTAATGCAAGGAGGATTTCGGCAGAGTAGAAACGGGCAGCAGCTAATGGGAGACGGGAGTGTGGACGGCGTCGGAGCATCGAATGCAGATCACCACCCGGACAATAGTCGATAAGAAAGCATGAGTAGTGAGATGCTTCAATTCTCGCATATAGTGTAGGGAGGAAAGGATGATCGAGAGATGCCAAAGCACGGGCTTCGGCTAAGACATGAGAGTGTTGAGTCTCCGAGGGAAGCATGTTGATGTCGATTACTTTCAATGCGAAGAGAGGGGAAGGGGGCAGTGATGATTTGAGGCGGCAAAGAAATACTTTGGAGAGGTGACCGGAACCGAGGGGGCGAATAAGAGAGATGTGTTGGAGCTGAAGAGGGAAGTGAGATGAGGAGAGAGATTGCCATTGAGGGGAGTGAGAGGAATGGGGGTGAGGATGGAGAGTAGATGAGTTAGAGGAGAAAGAGGGGAGGGAGAGAGAGAGGGAAGAGCGAGGGGTGGTGAAGGTGGAGGAGGTGGAGTTGGAGGAGGTGGTGAAGGAGGAGGTGGAGGTGAAGGAGAGAGAGATGTCTAGCTCTGATGGTGTGAATTGAGTTAGAGAGAGGAGGTCTTTGTTCTCTTCTAATTCCATGGTTGAGAGATAATAGAGAGAGAGAGAGAGCTGAGTTTGATGAATGGGGATTGGGGAAGAAGCAAGCCAGGTGCATGGGTTTTATAGAGAGAGAAGGGTGGTTAATTAATATAATAATATTTTTAGTTTTCTATTATATTTTTGTCATCTATTTTAGTTCTTACTTTGTCGGCCCCTCTCATCTTTTACCTAATTTTCTACTTCAAGTCAAATTTGATGCTAATATTTTTTTTTTCGTTTGTCTGTATTTTGAGGGTCAAACATGCAGTTTATATAAAAGAAAAACCATAACATTAATTACTGATCAACATGACTTGATTTGTGAGAAAGAAAAAAAAATCATTAATCATCTATTGGCTATGCATCATAAGAGTAACATTTTAAGTGTGAACAGTTGAAATATGTTACATGCTTGCATAATTAGTTATGTGATCACTACTGGTACAGCCTCACAGGATTGGACAATTTTTTTTTCTTCTCACAAGCCAATTTAGGAAATTTTGAAGATCCATGTAAATTAACACATGATGCTAATTATTCATCTGAATTCATGAATCAAGTTGTGAAAATTTGTATTTCAGGAATCTTAATTGGTAATGAAGAAAATCAATGGCGGCCAGGAGTTATATATAAGTAAGAAGAGACTTCTTTCACTTTTTCATGTGATCATAAGCTTAGAAATTCATATAATAGTTAGAAGTGTATATTATATATATAGTAGTTTCCAATTAAATATTGAATTAGCAAGCCAATATATTGATGACATTAAACTAAAAGAAGTAGATCTTTCGTTTTCTTTTTTGAACATAGAGATCCAAGTTGTAATATTCCTTGGCTCTGTGTCACTCATGCATCGGTCACATGCTTAATTTTTCACTATGAAGAGAGGATGAAATGCATGTCACATTGTCACATGATCACAATTATCAAGTACTCAGAAAGGGAATCATGCACTAGGTTGATAATAATTAGCAGCTCCTTTAGACTAAACAATGAATTACAACTACGACGTATATATATATATAACATGCATGCATAATGCGATTCATGTACATTATATACTCTTATCTCGTGATATCCAACTTGAAGCACTTGATTTCATGGATGAGATGCATTATTGATACCTATGTAATATTGATCCAAAAGTATGTGCAAAATCTCACATTTGTGGCTACTTTTGTTGGCATTTAGCCATTTACCTCTAATAATTGGCTTACTTATGGAACAAATTATCACGGATCCCTCAACTTCAAATGATATATTAGTATTAAGGGCATATTCAGCTGTAGTACTATGCATGTGGGGAAAAAAAAAATCACTCTCACTGAATTTTTTTTTTGGAAAAAACTTGGTGCTTCACTAGCTAAATATACTTGCTTACTTCTGCTAGTAGTTATTGATGGAATTGAATTTAGAGAATTGAAAAAATAAAACTATTATATATTATTATAAGGTAGAATGAATGTGATTGGTGGAGTTGAGTGCACTGAGTACTTCGGTGGAGTATGCAAATTTTTACCTTTTTTGTCTGCACAGTAATTTTCAGTTTAAACCTCATTTCTCATTCCATGCGAGGCTGCAAACCGAACATGCTCGAGAGATAATTTGCAATTCTTTATTTTGACAATAGATAATTTAAATAAATAAACTTTAAATTTGCAACCCTACATTGTAAACATGATCTATATTATCCACATATCATGTCTATAAAACTAATAAACATGACATGTGGATAATATAAATTGTTCAAAATAAACTGGTATTAAATTATATTGACATATGCTATATATATGCATGTTAAAAATTAATCACCTATATATAATTTAGTGCTCAATTTTTTATTTTCTTTTGAAAGGTCATTGTCATTTTATTTGAACATTTTTATACTTAAAAAGTAACTAATTATTAATTATTGGTTGTTGAGTAATAAGAATATATATGCTGCCATGCTGATGCTGGTCAATGGTCATGAACATGTTGTGTGGAGTTCAATAATCAGATCTGTAAACATTAATTTTCATTAATATTCTTCCAACAAATCACGTGAGCGCTGAAGAATATTGGATGATACCAAAATGTATTTCTGATTTTATTATTATATAACCTCTCAACTGTAGAACAATTATACAATAATGGAAGGAGAGGTTGGGCCAGCGACCTGCTGTTCCAAACAAAAAAAAAAGGAAAAATAAGAAAAATGATAAAAAAGAAGGGAACTTAATTAATTAGAAGCAAGTGCAAGAAAATAATTTTGAGTTTTCCTCAAAAAAAAAAGAAAATAATTTTGAGTGAATCAAGTTATCTGTTCACATATATGTACTGATGTATCAGACATTATCATACATGAAGCTTGAAATGCACACAAAATTCGAAAACAATGGCGAAACATTTACTTTCCATTAGGCTGTGAACTGAAATGTGATCACAGCAAATAATACTGCGAATTAAAAAAGTATTTATATATAGCCTCGAAAATATAAGAAGTAGCCGTCCGCGTCATCACTTTACTGGCTTCTTCTTGACATTATCACTAAAATAATGTTAAGATACTGGTACTGTACTTTTTTAACCATTTATTTGCACAGAGAACATGATATATTAATTAATATTACCAGTATATGACTGTCCGTAGGTTGCTTCCAGTTAAGCCCCAACTTTTTCTCAGTACATATCTCAATTTCCTCGAAGTGTCAAGATTTATATATCTTTATTTTCTATTGCAATTTGCAGAGGCTTGTATATATAAGTTGTAACTTGACGTCAATACGCTTAATTAATTTTATAACTGTTAATCTCTAAGCTTAATTTATGACAGCATTGATATATATGTTCTCTTATTTGGGGTTTTTCATTGTAAGTTGTACCAGCAACTGCATAAAGATGTAGATTAATTAATTTCTAATAAGAGAGTTGTATTCAAATTTCAAAGGAAAGGGAGATAGATTTTGACGCAGAAGCTCGTTGGATGCCAAAGGAAGTGAGTCAAATGACATAAAAACCTTTTACTTTATAATCATTTATGTTCACTTTGATGGAATGCATGCAATGTATCTATCACTTTTTCATTCTTTTTTCTTGATATTTGTTTTTTTACGAACTACCAACGGTTTGATCCTCCAAGATTCAACTATTCTGGATCTTATACGTTGCAAAATTTATAGTATTTAGTGTGGTGCTCAATATGTACTGTGCTTCATCAATGATTCAATATATGTGATCAGCTTCATATATATTACTTTTATAAGTTATGAAAAATCATCGATTATTAATTTATTTATTTCAAATCTAGCCCAGATACACAGTTGTGTGTTTTTTTAATAATTTAGTAGTAATTAATCAAGGATAATATATACTTTGAAAAAAAAATATTAGAATTGACTAAGGCTTTTAAGCATCTTCTCATGATAATATAGCTACTGCAGATAGAAAGCTAAATTTACTGTTGTAATTAAGGTGTAAAAATTTGATAAATGTTTAACTCATAATTCTATTATCTAAGAATTTATATTCAGGTACCAAAAAAATAAAATTTCCTAAAAATGTTATTTCAAAAACTGAATACAATTAAGAGCACAAACGGCACTCTTGGATGGATTATCAAGTTGCTTAAGCATTTATCAGAAAAATCTCTCAGTATGTTGTATATCACAAAGGTCACACCAAGAGATGAATGCACAAAGTTACAAAGCTCCTTTTCTAAGGGCCCATAAATCAGAATCTGTATTTCCGGAATAATGCAGGGTTCCGAAATAGTCTGCGGACAGCACTGTTATGCTGTAAATTCATTGGTATTGTAGCAAAATCACTATGCGGGCAGTCTTATCGCTGTAGCAGCGGTGAGAATGCAGGAGGGTCCATTGCTGCTGCTGACCATTTCAGGGGATGTGAATTCCAGAAATTAGGGTTTATTGTTGATTTGCAATGGCAATTACAAATTTATCGTTGTGTAGCGGGTCAATATGAGCATCTTTCAAATGACCTGCTACAAATTAAGAAGTTAATGCCAACCATATGTTAAGCATAATCTGATTCCTTATGCATTCGGCATATAGACATCATAATACACGTATAAATAATATATGCATGGAAGAAGGAAGAAACATCTCCACATTGTCTCACATGCGTATTCACTGCTCACTTAATTAACGTACCAAATCCAGTGGCGGATTTAAGTTTAAAGAACGGGGTCAATATATCCCAATTGTTTTTTTTTTATATTGTATGCAGTATACACTAACTTTTGAGCTAAATTTACATTTTTGTCAAGAAATTTTATGTTTGAACTTCATAAAAAAGATAAAATTATTCTATTGTTGACCCTCGTAATTGAAGTTTACAAAATTTTAATGTAATTATTGTATTGATATTAACATTAGTATGATATTTGACTCTTATTCAAAATTTTTTTTTGCTTTGCCACAGACCAAGTCCCACACCAACTTGAAAAACATCCTAAACTAGCTCTCAGATATTAATTTATGAATGATTTAAAATTGTAGGCACTACACATAATTAGCTTCTCAAAAATTAATGTAAAATGTATGGATCATTACTAAAAATGGTACTAAGTTAATTATCTCAAGCTATGAACTTATTTCTCTGCAAATGATTATTGTTTGAAACCAAAAAAAAACTTTTTTAAGTCATAATAACTATTTATTAGTGCATAATATATAATTATATATATAAATAATTAGAAAACTCAGAGGGAAGGGAGGGGGTTAGACAAGGTGGTATGTTTTTTCTGTGATGCATTAATTGATGATTATTGTATATATTAAATTCTCACCTAAGATTCTTTTTCCTACCCTTTGATTAAATTGCAGCTTAATGCAGTTGACCAACACACAATTATCACAAATCAGTGAGAGAAAGAGTTGTGAAGCAACGTGTCTATGTCGGACAAAAACATGACGAAATTTTATAAAATTGTTTGATTTTTCTTTTCTGTTGGGTAGTTGGTATACAAAGATGATATAAAAATGTTTCTAATCTTTTAGATTGGTGTACTAATTTTGCATTTTAATTAGATGTGTGCACAATGCAACATTAACTAACAACCAAAATGCCTTCTCTCATTAATTCTCCCCCTTGAGTTTTGAGGTATGAATAGTTTATTACCTCATACCAAAGAAATTGAACCCTAGGGGCTAGGCCTAACACATGAAAGGAAGAATCTCAACAAATGGAGATTTTTTTTTTTTAGTTATTTCATATCAGGCACCTAAGAGAACTATTAGGAATATCATATAGTTCATACTGCCTCAGTTGTTGAATCTTGCATTAAAATAATACTTTAGTAGTAGTCACAATGAAAAAAAAAAAGCAATTAGAAAACGCTTCTTTAATCATAGTTTCAAACACTAGCATTGTGCTTGGTGGTAATAATCAAATTGTTAAAACCAAATTTCGAACATTGTAAGAAAAATATTCTCTAGACCTTACTAAGCCCAACTCTAATGTCACAAGTTCATACTAAAACCAACATACATTCAAAATCAACAGCCCAAATTAATTAATTTGTAAATTCAAATTAACTAATGGATCCAAACAGATCCATTAATTTAACAGCCCAAAGCCCATTACATCCAGGCCCAAAATGCCAAAACCTTCCCAGTGTCATTTCCACCTCATTCTTCTCCGAATCCAAGCAACCAGACTCTTCTTCTCTTCTCTAATCCCATCTCCATCGCTCGTTTACTCCCGCCATTCTCTCTGAACCCATTTCACCATTTCACTCCCTGAACCAGACTTCCTCTCTCAACAAGTCCAGTAGTCCACTTTCCTAATCCCATCCCTATCCAATTTAGACCGCTTGAACCACGTCCAGCCAAGACTTCTCTCCACATCACTTCAAACCCAAGCGGTAACATCACCGCTTCCTCTCCTCTCGAATGCCTCTTCTTCCACCTCTCCTCCGCCTTCATACTCCCTCTCTCAGGCAACGACCGATATCTCTCCTTCCACTGGCAATGATTCACTCCTCCTCATCCTGCCTCCCGCACAATCTCCCGCAAAACCAAACCGAGAACATAAACCAAGCCATTTCCTATCACGAACGAACCAAGCATTCCCTTACTTCCGGTTACGCTCGTGGACCCGGTCGGCTCGACTGGGCCAACCAACCCAATCCATTCCTCCGGTTCATCCCTTCCCCTTCCCTCTCCCTCCTTCACCCCGCCTCTTCTCTCTCCCTTCCCTACCCCTCCCTTTTCAATTCATTTCCTTGTCCTCCTCTCCCCCTCTCTCACTCATCTCTCTCCTCCCTTCTCTACTACTCTCTATCTCTCTCCGCTTGGAAAACCACTGGCTTCTCCACCTGGTCTCTTCGGGTCAATCCGAGCAGTGGCAACCTCCACCCGACTGAGTGCCACATTCTCTCCCCTCCCCTCCCTGATTCCCCTCATAACTCATCCCCGTTTCTCTCTCACTACTACCCCAAAGATCACTTATTGGATATTCGCGCAGTTTTGCCACCTAATTTGAAATTACCCATTCCTTCTGATTCATTGATAGCCGTTTTTTCATCGATTTTCTGGCGCGAGGCTTGGAAGTACGGGGAACGTGCATTGAGGTATTGTAACCATGATGTGGGCCATGCAATTGCAGCGTTGGCAATATCAGCTGGTACACTTGGTTGGGATGCCAAGCTGCTCGATTCCCTGTCTCACTCTGAATTGGAAGCTTTGCTTGGTGTTACCAAGACTTACCCAGCATTACCTGAGCCGTTACCGACAAAACCAGTGAGAGGTAACCTACCTTGGGTCGAATCACAACACCCCGATTGTGCACTAGTACTGTTTCCAGCTAGTACTGATTTTACCATTGATTATCCTACTTTAAGAGAGTTTGTTAAAGGGTTGTCTGATATAGAGTTGGCTGGGAAGCCTAATTCTCTCAGTAAAGACCATGTATGTTGGGATGTTATATACCGCACTGCTGATGCCATAAAGAAACCGGGAGATGATCACCGTTTCTTAGTGAACCCATTTCATAAAAGTGGGCTTATATCAGAGAAAGTGTACAAAGATTTCACTGTGCATGAGGTGGTGCGAAAGAGGCGGTCTGCGGTGGACATGGACCGGGTCCACCTAATGGAGAGAGAAACATTTTACCAGATTTTGCTACACTGCCTCCCATCAGGTGAGGTGGGTCCTGGGGAGAAACAAGGGAAAAATTTTGCGATGCCATTTAGGGTTTTAGATTGGGATGCTGAGGTGCATCTAGCATTGTTTGTACACAGGGTCAAGGGTTTGGATAAGGGATTATATTTTTTGGTGAGAAATGAAGAGCATCTTGATAGCTTAAAGAAGGCAATGAGGTTCGAATTTGAGTGGGCCCGGCCTGATAACTGCCCTGCTGGACTCCCACTCTATAGGCTTGCCAAAGAAGATTGCCAGGATCTTGCAAAGCAACTATCATGTATTCAGGTATATTGTTCAGAAAATCCTTTTGGCAGTTATTTGTGATCCTCGATTGTTTATGTTGTTTGTCATTTTGTTGTTCTACTTCTATCTATATCAATCGGCAAATCAAACTACTTTAGTTCGGAAAACTGTGATTTGAATTACAACAAATAGAAGTAAGAACCAACTGAATATACACAGTAAATTCAGTTTAAATGGCTGACTTTGGAATTATAATTGCAAGTCCAATATATTATTCTTTATCTATGCATGTTCACCAGTTATACAATCAGTTGCTTTATGCTTTATTTGATTCTCTGTCTATACATGAATAAATAAAAAAAGAGAGAAGCATAATTTGTTTTTCTTTAGTTAAACAGAACTGGAACAAACAACAACAACAACAAATCCTTTATTCCCAAATAAATTTGGGTAGGCTCTGAAATGAAAAGTCAATATAGATAATAATAATATAATAAATAGTAAAATACTAGTAATAATAGTAGTATTGATAATAAAATACTAATAATAATGATAATAATTGTTGCACTTGCATGTTTGTTAGAAGTATTATGTATTTTTTTGCCGACATGGTAGAATTAATGCATTGGTAAAAACAATATAATTAATGCAGGATATTGCATCAGATGGATGCTTTAGTTTGGGCATGGTGGCTCGTTTTGAGCCGGTATTGCATGAAAAGGGTTCATGGATGTACCCGCGGTTGTTTTGGGAGACGGGAGTTATTGGCCAGGTGTTGTACCTAGAGGCCCATGCTGTTGGTATATCTGCTACCGGTATCGGTTGTTATTTTGATGATGCTGGTAAAGTATTTATCTCATTGTATGAAAAAAAGTTGCCTGGCTGAAAATTTTAATTTGTATTTGGCAGCGTAATACAAATAATCACTGTAGTCAATTTTCCTTTTGCCAATTACATTATGCATTATGCTATTTTTGTGCAAATGAAAACATCAAGGAAATAAAATTACAGCAAGTTGCTTTTATCTGGTTATTTTTAATTTATGCTAATAGTTTTTGGAAGCAGTATTTGGTCAATCTGGTTATTTTAATTTAAGCTAATTGTTAGAATTTCACTTTACCGACACGCGAAAAAAAAATCAACATATTTGGTGTGATCTGCAAGAAAACAGAACCTTCTGTTTCGGTGATTACTGATGCAATATATGGTGTTATTTCAATCTGCAGTGCATGAAGTGCTTGGATTAAAAGGAACAGAATTTCAAAGTCTGTATCACTTCACGGTGGGCGGGCCTGTAGTTGACAAGCGGATCATGAGTCTACCTGCTTACCCGGGACCAGGTATAGACGCCTGAGTTACATAAAGCAACATCTGTTTACCTGCTTTTAGCCTCTAGTAGTGTGCATCCTGAAATATTTAGTTCAATTGTTTTATCATATGGTGGTATAGATGTTTGCATGTTGCACATATTGAGTATACAGTAGGTCAAAGTACTGGATTGGCGATGTACTTGGGTTATTCACGAATAGTTAATGTCAAAAGGATCAGGAAGTGTACTGATTTTAAATTGTACCACTTTCCAAATACAGTTTTGTAACTGGTGTAAAGTTATATTACTAAACTATTTTTTTAACACAAGGTTGAAATTTTGAGCCGAGTTTTCCTTGGTACAGTCGATTCAGACAAAATTCTCTTTAACACAAGGTTGTGCTTCTAAATTTATGGAACAGAAAAGGCAAAAAGCTAGGCATTGACATTTGAATCTTAGAATTAACGAAAACCTGTATGTATGGAAGAGAGGTCTTTTATAGATAACAAAAATGGATAAAATTCATGCATAGTCATGACTGTATCTGAACGAAATATATAAAAAATCACTGCTGTCTTAAAAGAAAAAAAGGATTGCATAATGTCATGTAAAACCGCTAAATTTCTCTGTTCATGTCATGAGAATCAATCATTGTCCTGTCAAATACATTAACATTATCTATTTCACTCCATTGCTCTTCCAAATCCCAACTGTAAAGTTATATTACTAAACTATTTTTTTAATGTTCTGATAATTTTGAAATAAAGATGATAAAAACAGCTGGGGGCCTAAATCTTTTTAAATAATTGAAATGGTAGAAATCTCGATAGTTTTTAAATTTTTTAATGTGGACTGTAGTCAAAGGCTACGAGACATTATCTTCATTCTAATGGACTGTGCAAGTGGTGGTTGCGGTTCACATTTTGAAATAATTTTTTTTTTTGTTTTCGGAGGAGAATTTTGTCTTATAGAGCGCATGTGCTATCTACCAGAGAGTAGTATTTTTGATATTTTACTTTTTTATTTTCTTAGATATTTAATTTCTTATAATTATGATATTATTAAAAAATTCGGGCTGGGGATACTGACTACTGAGTGAGATAACCGCCGTGGATATATTATTCTGTTGTAATAAATTAACATATGTTAACTGCTGTTATCTGACCCCCATTTTTACCCAATGCTGCACCTTAGCTGTTATTTGTTACGTTGACTAGTACTTTAATTCTTAGTGGAAGTCTGTTTTTGTATGTAGAAATGTATCAAAACTGTAGTCTGGAACACAATGGTGAGAGCAACTTTTACGGATAAAAAGATTTAAGAGTTAGTGAAGAAATAGAGATTAATTCTTTATTAATTAGTATATGCTGAGGAGGAAGTACAGAAAAGAAGTTGCTCGTACATAAAATAAAATTATGGAAACTTATTTCTCATTGTTGTCACACTCTGAATTGTGAGTTCCTTGAGCATTGGCATGGCCTCTGCGGTTATGCTAAATTCCTCCACTGTTTCGAAGCCCCAAAGCTCCAGCTTCTGCAGTTGTGGGAAACCTCCATCAGAACACGTCAATCTGGTAATCATCTTCTCTCCGGTGGATGAGAAAGGATAATATAGCTCGAGTATCTCGAGGTTTCGTAACTGCTCCAACTCAGGCATGGGATCTTCCTTGAAGAAGGTGTAGTACTCGAGAACGAGCTGGGTGAGGTGTGGTGGGAAAAGATGTATTGGAGAATCTATTTTCTCTTCTTGATTGGATACAACATAAAAATGGTCAATTCTATAATGGATCGGAGAGAATATAAACCGTTCATTTGTTATATGATGAGATTCGATACAAATATCTTTCAAACTACTTTTGCAAGAATAAATGATTGTGATTAGATTTGAATTTACAAATATCCAAAGTTCCGAACTGATACAGAAACCCTTAAAGAATCCATGGCCTCTCGCCAATTGGAGCAGCTCGTTAGAGAGAGCGTTGATCGGGGCATCGTGCCGCATTTCTACGCAAGAGGCGCTCACCTCTTCCACAACCTGTTGTCTGCTCGGGACTCTCCCCTCCGTCCGTACCTTCAATTTTCTCTTGGCAGCTTTGAAGAAAACCTCATCCGACTCCTATCCAATGTCGTTTCCCTTTTCAACGGTTTAAGCCGAGCCACAGGGATCTCTCCTGATGAATGCACCTATCACCTATGGCATCTTGATCAACTACTGTGCCCGAACAAACTGGATCAGCCGAGCTTTTTCTGTTCTCTGGCGGCTTCTCAGAGTGGGTCTCAGAGGTGATGTCGTCATCTTTAATTCACTACTCAAGTGTATATGTCGGGAGAATAGGACTGGTGCAGCCACAGCCATGGTGTTCGAGAAAATGCCTAAGTTGGGATATGTGCCTAATGTGGTCTTGTATAGCATTCTTATCAAAGGGCTTTGCTCCAAGGGGAAGACCGTTTCAGCCCTTAAATTTCTTTTTTAGGATGGTTAAATGTGGTGGTGAATGTGAACCCGATGCGATCACCTACAACATGGTCATTGATGGTCTCTGTAAAAAGGGTGAACTTGCCAAGGCGTTCTGTTTTGTATAAACAGATGTACTATGTGGGGTTGTACACCTGCTACTGTCAGATACACCTCTCTCGTTCATGGCCATTGCAAGAAGGGGACATTGGACAAGGCACATGAGTTACTCCTACCGTGATTTCTGAAGGTTATGAGCCAGATGTCGTGACTTAAGCTACTGTAATTAACGGGTTGTGCAAGAATGGAAAAAATGAGAGGGATGGATATTCTAGATAATATGAGTTCCAAAGGGCATGAACCCAATATTGCGACTTACAACACTCTTATTGACGGACAGTGCAAAAGAGGTGAAACTGACGAGGCAAAGAAGTTGCTACAAACCATGATTTCTAAAGGACACAAGCCTAACATAATAACACACAATGTGATCATGTATGCATTGTGCAAGAGAGGACATACTGATAAAGCGGAGAGGTTTCTACTGACCATGATTTCTGAAGGCTACGAACCCACAGTTGTGACCTATAACACTCTCATTGATGGGCTGTGCAAGAAAGGAGAAATTGTGAAGGCTGAGAAGCTGCTAGAAGAAATGATTGGCAGAGGGAAGAATCAAATATGAGGACCTACAACACTTTCATTAATGTATTGTGCAAGATCAATAAGCAGGACAAGATGGAGAGGTTGCTAAAGAAATGGTTTCAAAGTGAGTGACACCCAACATTTTGACATGCAACACAGTGCTGGATGCACATTACATAGCACTGGACAAGATGGAGAGGTTGCTAAAAGTACTGTTAAAACTTGACTGGTACGGTAATATCTAACTGATCACGTACCAGTCTGAGGTGTATGGTAATGATATGAAGCTCATACTGAATTTTTCTACATCCTAAATAGACCGCATGAATACTGCATCGAACAAATAGTACTCATCAGACATACAGGGAAAACTAACCATCTGAGTAAAACAATCAGTCAAGTTAATAGTACACAACAAACTCAGCATATCATAGAGTGAAATTGCTGGATTATTATTAAAATGACACAAAAAGTTTTAACATGAGCATTTTCTCAAGCACGTTATGAGTGAAGCTGAAATGTTAATAGATCAAGTCAATCCTGACTTGAAAATGGGAATACCGTTAGAAGTTACAACACCGTAAAAATCATCAATGTCAAAGAGTTCCGTTGCATGATAACTTTTTTCGTATACATAGAAGAGCCACCCTCTATCTACTAGAGATGATTGTTAACAAAATCAGGAGAATTTTACTTTTATTCCTTTCTTTTTAATTTACCATGCTGCTTTGCCATTTATCCCTTTTTCAAGTCCAATTGCACAGTTCTGTGAGCTAATTCGATCATAACTTTGACATTAAACAAGCATGTATATGTTAAGGATAAAACTATTAATGAAATGGCGAAAAAGCATCACGATTCGTGCTTAGGAAAAATCTCAAAATGGAGTTATTTAGAAAAGAATGTAAGGAATTTCTGAGTGGATAATTTATTGAAAATTAAATTGGGATTTAAACTTTAAATGGATAAAACGGTCCAATTAGCCCAATCCAATGCAATTCCCTCCAGTAATTTGAATTTCTAATCCTTGAAACGCTTCAAGTTAAAGCTACAGAAACTTTCATGCCTAAAATGCACAAAAATTTCAAACCCAATAAGCAAATCAACGGAACTAGAACAAATTGAAGTAATGAATTATTGTCTATAATTATTAATTAAGAATATTAATTAATAGAATGCAACCATAGACGTGAATCCGTATCCTCTGAAATGGTTAGCCATTTCAAAATAGAAATGAACAGTTTTTGTGTGTCGGTACTGTAGCAATTACTGTGCAGGCAAGGTAAAACGCTGTAGCTGCGGTGAGAAATCAGGGGGGGGCCCGCTGCCCATTTCAGTGAGGTATTTCAGGAAATGTAAATTCCCATAGATGTCACCTTAACATTGTACATCACTGAAAATCAGGGGGAGCTACATGAGGCCAGGGAGGGGCAACCGCCTCATTCTGAAATTTTTTTTTGCAAAATAAGCTTGTGTATTTGTACAATTTGTTAAATTTTTTTTGCAAAATAACCATGTATAATTAAAAATGTGCATCATTTTGTCCCTTCCTGAAAAAAGTAATAGATCTTGTCCCTCCCTGACGAAAATCTTGAATTCGCCTGCTGAAAACATATATATATATATAGAATCCGGCTAACGTAATAACGTTAGCAAAATCAAAACCGTGCTAACGGATGTTTATCTCGAATTCCAAATCAAAAATGGCCGATCCGAACCGTTGAAATTGTTGTCCATACTAAAACCTACGTGGGGACCAAATTTTACATTTTTTCGAATTTTTTTACTATTTTATCCGAGGCATTTAAGAATGTGTTGAAATTGTAAGTTTTTCTGAATCGTTAGATTAATTCATTTTCAATGCCTCGGATAAAATAGTAAAAAAATTCGAAAAAATGTAAAATTTGGTCCCTACGTAGGTTTTAGTATGGACAACAATTTCAACGGTTCGGATCGGTCGTTTTTTATTTGGAATTCGAGATAAACATCCGTTAGCACGATTTTGATTTTGCTAATGTTAGTACGTTAGCCGGATTCTATATATATATATATATATATATATATATATATATTCTAATATGTTACGATTCACAACTGAATTTTTGTTAAAAATTGTCACATGCCCACAACATTACGATGTTGCGTTTGATTTATTTTCATTTTAACGCACGTCACGACCAAGACTTATTACTAAGAAAAAGTCAGATACCAAATGCCAATAATTAAATTTTCGCATACAATTTTTAAGCTAAAAGCCCTTGAGCTGTGCCCCATTATACCTTTTTCCCTGGATTTAATAACTAAACAAATAATCCAACTGTAAACCTCTATACTGGATTGCTTCACAGCTTCTTAATCTTACTAAATCAAATTGTACCTGATCTTGCATATGTCAAACAATATAGAAATTAATATAACCCATAATAAATTATTTATTCCCTAAAATTTTCATGCTCTCATGGACCATGTTGACTTGATACTTGAGTGACTATTGATCTGTGAACCGTGTTCATGGAAAGCAATTTCCTTTTCCTCTGTTAAACCTCTCCTGTTCTCCATATAAATCTCTGCCAATTCTCCATCTGTTGCACAAATACAAAAAAAATACAGAAGCAATATCTAACTAAGATATATCATGGAGCAGAAAAGGTCGATTGTTCTCTTCTTATTGGTGCTTGTGATAATAATAGAGACTAGCACCGGCACCTCTCCACCGCCACCTTCAACCAGCTTTGCATGCATCATTGAATTGGTTGCGTGCCGAAGTAACAATGCAACCTCTGACTGTTGTGATGCTCTGAAAAAGGTATATAACAACGAAAAAGACTGTCTTTGCCAAGTCGTCAATAGCGAAAGCGCAGTCGGCGCACTTGGTCTGAATGGTACACAAGTTTCTGATCTCTTGGTCGACTGTGACATCGCCAAAAACACGACTGACATTTGTGGAGCAGGTACCACAAACATTTTTTATAGTGTTGTTAATTAGTGCCGAGTGGGGATCTTACTATTACTGGTAAATTCAGGATCTTTTTTAGATTGTATATAGAATGCTAGATTTTATTTTAAGAAAGCTTTGCATGTCTAGCTTTTGTTTCTTAAATTAACTAGACAAAATTGCCTCGGAAAATTATATGGCAGTAAAAAGATAAAATGTTATTACTTATTTATTTGCATTATTTATAAATGTCTCTTATTCTTCTTTTTTCACTAATGTTGATAAATATTTCGCAGCTCCTCCTTTGCCTTTCTCGCCAGGGACTCCATTGCCATTTCTAACTCCTCCTGGCGGTGCTCTTCCATACCCTCGTATGAATCTTGCAATTATTTGTTCATCTTTTATAAAACACTAAAATTTCATCAATTGTTCAACAACATGAAGATAATTTGAATTCAAGTTGCCTTACTCTCCTTGGAGCATTCCTGGAAATTTGAATCAGTAAATAATAACCCCAACAAAAACTTGAAATGCTACTCAGAACCTCATCCACTGTTGTTCTTTTCCCAACTAGCGAATAGGAGTCTTGTTATTTCAATTGAGCTTTATCATGATCACAATTTTATTAAAAAAAATTTACATTTTTCAGCTCCTCCGAGTGACGCTTCTGTGGCGCCTTACAACTCGATCTGGATTGAGCTATCAAGTTTCACAAGCGTGTCGTTGTTCATGTTCTTCTGGTACTAATGAAATTTGGTAACTTGATCTGATGGATTTTATGTCAGTGAGATTTACATCTACCATTTAATTATATACCAAATACATTATAAATATGTTAATATATGGATTGCATTTTTTCGGTGTGTATTGGTTGTCTGATTACGTACATATGATGATATGAATTTGGTGGATGCTAGCTAGTTTAATTAATTTGAAATGATGTTTTGAATTGCTTATTAGTTATTTGTTTAAACCGTTGAAATTTTCTCTGATGGAAGAAAGATACTAGTACGCCAATGAAAAAATGAGCTAGCTGAAATACAAAATAAAAATGTACATCTTAATTTTTCTATTTTATTGTGGGCCTACATGTTCCAAAATTGAAACTTGGGAAATTCGGCCCAAAATAATATTTGTAATCTGAATTGTTGAATTAAAATTTAATATTCGATCATCAATTATATGAATCATGCGAAAATATTGATATTATTAATTAGAATCATTAATTTTTAATTTAATGATTCAAATTTAGTTAAATTAAAGATCAACATTCGATCTTCTCTATGCAGAACAAAATATTTCTCAGAAATGGTGTAATGGAGAGCAAATAATAGTACATAACAGTAAATGTATATCAGCATTTTATTTCTTGCATTTTAAATCAGACCGTTTATTTACTATATATTCTCTTGAAAATTATTCCCAATTGCAAATTATTTCTACTTTCGATCAGTTTCCCACTCTCTCTCCCTCTTTATTTTACACAGTTCACTCACAAAGTGGACTCAATTGGATTCCGATTTAAGGTGAACCAAGGTTTCAAAATAGAGTGATTCATAGAAATAATAGGTTTCAAAATAGAAATAAAATAGAGTATTGAAAAAGGGAGAGGAGTAGGTTCTCATGGCTTTGAATCAAATTTGGGTTCAAAGTCATCCGTAACCGTCCGTATTGCATTAAGATTTGTATTATTTGATTGAAAAGTACGAATTTTGAAACAATCTTAAAAAATAGTACGAATATTGATGCAATCGGACGGTTCAAACAGAGCTTTGAACCCAAATTTGGTTCAAAGCCATGAAAACCTACCCTTCTGCCATTGAAAAAACCAGAGTGGGTCAACATGGTTCAGAAAAACTCGTGCCCGCAATTCGACCCGGCCCGGACCGCTATAATCTGGATCATCTCAATCCGTGACCCACCTCCTAACCCGTGACCCGCCCTCTCTCCAACCCAAACGGCCCTTTTTTTTACTTCTAAGAAATTTTGTTTAAAATTTGAATATCTAATAATTGTAAATAAAAATCTAATTAGTTCAAAATTATTGTTTTAAAAATTATTATTAGCTTATTTTGCAATTTTATGAATTATTCAAAATATATAATTTTTTTCGAAATTATTTGAATATTATTTTATTTTTAAACTATTATAAATAAAAATGGTATAAATAAAAAAATATTGTTTAAAAATATTGTAAATTTATTTTGGAATTTTTGGATTATTTTAAAAAAATTAAAAACTTTCCGAAATTTTGAAATTTTCAAACCCGGACCGAACCGGATCGCGAGCCGTGCCAACCCGGGTGGGCCAAAGGCGGTTGGGATTTTTTATTTTTGCCCTGCCGTAATTTGGACCGTATGACCCGTCCAACCTGTGAATCGTGACCCATCCAAACCCGTGGCCCGGCCGGGTTGGGACCGACGGGGCCGGAATCGACTCGTTTGGCATTCGCAGTTAGGCATGATTCATCTATGATCGTGTGTCTGAATTTCTATAATCACACGATAAGGGACTCGAAGGGACGTGAAATGTCAAACAATATGTTGTATCGCAACCTATGTGCGCAGGACGCCAATGAGTGAGGTCTCAAGCTCGATTCAAGTTTGTAGCGCTTTTCATTTTATATTATTTTCACCCATGTCAATATGTTGTGCATTATGTGCCCCATATTAACCGCATGAAGGACTGCTAATAAACATGGCAATTTATGAATAAAATATGATGGATATTATTGAATATTTATGGAATGAATTATTTCTTGGTCTTGATTGAAGTTCAGTCCAAGTTCGAATACTAAATCGAACTAGACAAATTATGTACTAATTGCAGGTTCAATGTGATATTAAATGTAAATATGTTCAAACATCTCAATAAATTAACCAAGTTATAATTTTCTCTTCCATAGAGAGATAACAAAGTTATTTGCACATAGAAACACACGCCTAAACCCAAGTTATTTGATACAATCATACAGTGATGAAAGAGTTTTCATTTAAAGTGGATTGTGCACTGCGGTGTCCATAATCAGGTCCGCATGATTAGCTTATGGACAAATAGTGAACATTATTCGGTTATAAGATGAACTGGACATGGATTTGACATTAGTAGATAATTATGAACTTGATTAAATCATGAACTTTAACTCCTCATTAACGAGCTAAGCTAAGCATGGACTACAACCCATCCATTAGTAGCCCTAACTGCATATGATCCGCATGCACTCAAAACTGCGTAGCAAGTAGAGGTGGCAAGTCAGGTGGGTTTGGGTCAAGTCGAGTCGGGGTAGTTTGACTATTGACAAAAATCAGATTGCGGGTTGAGTCGGGTTTTGGATAGTGTCGACAACATTCGGGTCATGGGTCGAGTCGGGTGAGATAGGTTTGAGTGTCGGGTCGAGTCGCGCCGGTCTTTTACTGGTAATGGGTCGGGTCGGACAAGATCAGGTTGGGTTCTGGTCAGGCTGCACCGATAATTTTCGAGTATCATTTTGAGTTCTAAGTTCATTCGGACAAGATCGTACCGCGTTATTGAATTGTGTTATTTAATCTTAACTTTTTTCTATGTTAATTTATTAGTAAAATTATATTATGATGTAGGCAAGATAGGATTAGATCAATTTACAAGTTGTATCAGATCAAGTCGGATCGGGTCTGGTGCTCATGTGTCACTATGTCTTAGGTTACATGTCGTCTTGGGTCGGGCTCATATCCTCATGTGTCTCTTCGTCTCGAATTACAAGTCATCTCGAATCAGATCTAGTCGAGTTCGAATTAATTTGACTTTATCAAATATCGAATCGGATTGTATTCAGATCGGATCGAGTCGGGTGAGACGAGTTTCTCTCGAATTCTTCCACCTCTAATTGCAAGGAGTCCAGGACTGCATCAAGTTTTGAGGTCGGATCTTCTACTGCATATGCATTATCATTCAAAAAATATTTTGATGCTCCCTAATAGTTGTATTTGAAGGATTATTTTTTTATTTTTATGTTTCTTTCAGACATGAAGGAGTTAAATTTATGTTTGAATTTTGTAGATTACAATTTCTATTGTTCCAATGCATGCGCCGTATCTCATGAAAAAGTCTCTTTTTGTATGCATCGATTTTTATGAAGATTTGCGAATTTGTATATAACAAATGGTTAATACTAGATTAGACACTTCATTACATTATTTAATTTTGTTATTTTCAATATTATGTATGTTGTTGTTATTTAATTTAATTGTTTTAAATAATAATGTACGTGTATGATTATTTTCTAAATTAATGTAAGAATTTGTAGACATGTCCTAGTTCAAAAGAACTTTCTTTTATATTAAAAATGATGATATTTTTTGCATTTAAAGACGTTTGAAATTTACTACAAAAATGCAGCCCACTTAAGGATTCATCAACTATTACTGAAACATTAATTGTGATATTTTTTTTGGTAATGTAGATTGTAGAACGCCACGTGTAATATAATAATATCTTATATCAAGACTCTCTGAAACTTTTTTTTTTCAAAATATTTCATACAATTTGTCAAATTTTTTGAAAAAAAATATATATTTTTGAAATAATATCTTTATGACTTGGTTGGAAAAAGTCATAAAGATTGAATCTTTTGTTCTTTTTTAAGTCGACTTGGGTCAATCTGTCAATGAATCATGCTTACTCCATTTCCCTGGTATGTATTTGTTATGAGAAATTGAATGGTAATTTTTCTTGGAAGGCCAAAAATTTGCATGATTTTGAAGTTTGTGTTACTAAATTTATATTCATTCATATATTTCAAGTCGACCAATTATGAGGAAGTTTTCAATCAAACGATTTTGCCACATTTTTGCTTAAAAATCTATTACAGTGATGATATAAGCGCACACTTTAACAGAGCAAAAAGTTTGCATGATATTTAACGCAATTAAATATTCTTCAAATACTGTATGTATGTCTGAACTCTGAAGTCATCTATTCAATTAAATTTTATCTTATTTAAGAAACCTCTTACTGATTTTATTTGAATGTGACAACGAAATTTCTGCTATTTGTTACTGTGTTATATATTATCAAATTTCAAAAAAAAAAAACTCATCCCTGATCCCCTCTATTGAACAATAGAGAATATAAAACAATGGAAAGGAAAATACACATAAGTACCATGTTTCAAAAGGGCATACATGAAAATATGCCATATAAGAAGCCAGAAGCATAATAATGAGTATTAAATACAGTAGGTCCCAATCTAATTGGCCAAGTTTTTAAAGCTTGCTTTGATTCTGAAGTCTAAAAACCCCAACCAACATTTCACAACAAAGCTCACTCAAACCTTGAAACACTCCAACTAGAAAAGGGAGAAAATCAGGGAGAAAAATAGAGGGGGAAAAAAAAGAATGAAGCAATCTTATTTCCTTATCCTTCTTCTCAATCTCAGTCTCACTATACTCATCATGGTACCGATCCATGCCAACGCTGCGGTACCGGTTCAATCCAATTTCATCCGATCTTCGTGCAAAGCCACACGCTACCCGGCTTTGTGTGTTCAATCCCTTATAAACTATGCCCCTACTGTTCGGCACAGCCCACGTCAGCTGGCTCATGCAGCCCTGACTGTGTCTCTCACCCGGGCCCGATCCGCCTCAGCCTTCATAAACCAACTCTCCCCCAAACAGGATAAACCCCGGTCAAGACAAGCCGGAGCAATCAAGGATTGTTTGGAAACCATGCAGGACAGTACTGACCGGCTCAGGCAATCTGTCCAGGAAATGGGTCAGATGGGTCGTATACGCAGCCGTCGATTCAGGTTTTTACTTTTTAGACCAAGAAGAAACTTTTTCGATTCTATTCTACCTCTTTTCCTTTTGTTGGGGTTTCTATGTCGATTCATTCGGACTTAAGATTGTCATATATAATTGTTGATCATACAGATGGCACTTGAGTAATGTGCAGACGTGGGTTAGTGCGGCATTGACGGATGCGAACACCTGTCTCGACTCGGTTTCACACAATGCAGGGCCCACAGTCAGGGCTGTCGTGAGGAAGAGAGTGGTGGATGTGGCACAGGTAACCAGCAATGCGCTAGCACTGGTAAATCGGCTCGCACCACAGTATTGAACCGTCAATGTATCAACTGTATTATGTGAGAATTTGTGATGGTATATTTCTATATTTTGTACAAGTAAAAGACGAGCAATACTACTATTCGTCTATTCCATATCATGTGTGGCTTTAAACTTTTTGAGTACATTAAATGTACTGTATATTAAGAAAAACTTTTCTGTGAGATGGAATTTAGATCTACTGTATATTAATATTAGTATTTGGATGTACTGTAATACAAGACACTACACAATATCGGATTGAGATCACTTATTATTCAAAAAAGAAAAGGACTCTATTTTCTTAATCTTCACCGTTGATCGTATCCAACGGTTCACATTAAATAAAAAACTTGCCCCCTCAATCAAGTCGGTGCTTCATCTCGATCTGACGGTCTAAAAGTTGAATAATACGACCCTACTTTTCCTCCGAAAAATAGCAGATTCGGATCCCACAATATCATGTTTCCTAGTATCCAATAAAGTGATTTATATCTGCTGTCATAGTCTGCTATGACAGTAATGTCATTAAATTTATGACAAATGGGTCTCACAAAACTAACATTACAATATACACCTTCTGCATAAAATATCACAGCCGAAAACTCAAATTAACTATGACATCTCTGCCATCAAATTAATGACAGTAAAAAACTAAGAGCATCTCTAATATAGCAATTGAAAATAATTGCTAAATAATAATTATAGAAATTATAGAAATTAAGCAATTCATTTCTACATTAATACAATTAAGCAAACAATTAAAATTAAACACTTGACCAATAAGCAATTCTTTCTCATAATTGCTAAATAAGCAATAGCCATACAAACCGGCAATTACAAAACAATTGACACATCCGCATAAGCAATTACTGTTGGAGATGCTCTAACAAAGTTTGTAGCTAGAGAAAGTCTAAAGGGCCGGGCCGGACTTTACAAGGGTCGGGCCTAGAAGGCCTACGAAAGGGTCGGATAAGGGCCGTGTCTAAAGAGAACTTAATAGGGGCCGGGTAATAAGGGTTTTGTTCTAAGGAAATAGGTCCGGCCCCTCTAAGGCCCGGCACTTATCAGTCCCTCGGGATTTTAGAGGGCTGGATCAGGACCGGGTAATAAGAGCTTTGGTCTCTTTTTTTAATTTTTTTTTAATTGTGAAAGGGTTGATAAGGGTCTGAGGGGCTGGCGTGAATAAGGGTTGCAGAGGACCGGATCAGGGCCGGACGGGGTCGGAGCTTGAAAGGACCGGATAAATAGGGGCCTGTATTTTTGGAATAAAGTCCGGTCCTTCTAAGGTCCGGCCCTTTCAAAATCTTACTAAGGGTCTGATCAGAATCGGATCTGACAAGAACTTTACAAGAACCGGACTGAGGAACCAAGGGCTTATGGCATATCCCTAATTGTAGCTAAATAAAAATAGTTGAAAATCAGAGACTGGAAGGGGTAATGTACTAGGCACTAGCTAGGAGTGTTAAAGTTAGGTGGGAAGCAAGAAACAGCATTAACTTGTTATATACTTATATTATGGTTATATTATATGCATCACGCTGTAGTGCATGTCCCTGTCTCCTCCATCTTTATCCATTGTTTCATTCCATTTTGATTTTTGATGGGCAAAGTAACCGTCTTTCACGGATATTTTTTCATAACCAACCATCTGTACCAAACATTTACATGGTTACCCATGGCTAAATCAGATACTTCTCTGGACCACAACATTTTATTTCAAAATAGAGAGGAAAAAATAAAGACAAAATAGTCATCTCAAAGTAGTATGTCCCAAAATGGCACAAACGTAAAAAGTTTATCACAAAAGGTCTAGAATTTTAAGATGTTAACAAACGAGGAAGGATTTGCAAAATTGTCTGGATTTTTTCACAGAAGTCCCTCAAATTATATTTTAATTTTATAACTGGTACTAAATAAGCGGGGGATAAAGAGGGGCAAAAGAGAAATAAATAAAGGATATGGGTCTATGTTGCACGAGCACGAGTGCAGGTGCGGCTATACGTTATTTTCCAATATATTAGAATACGATGAAGTATATATAAAATAAAAAAATCATAATTAATATATAAAATGCAACAGATTTGATCACAAACAAATGTTTGTTGCAGTGATTTTTATTTTTGATAAGTCAAAATTTTATATGTTTAAATCTACAATTAATTGTGTTAAATAGATCGAATTTGTAGGTTTTAGAAGTAATTAAGGTTAAATTAAGTTTGTTTTGTAAGAGTTTTGTAGGGTTAATTGTGTTGATACATTTTATTGCAGAAATCAAGAGCTAAATTGTCCTAGATTATAAGTCAAGATTATAAAGCTCTTTCTTAGTTTCTCAATGCACTTTGAATCATCTTAATCAGAATTCAGATAAAAAACTTATGATCAAAATACTGAACGCTACATATTGAAAAGTATCTCAGCCCTATCCTGCAATATTTCAACCGTATCATGTATAGTATCACAACCGTATCACAATCATATCCGACCAGTCAACAATATTAAACGATACGTCACGTGAAATATTAAATGTGTATCGCACGTATATCGCATACGTATCCATATCGAATACGTATCCGATACACAATGCAGTGGAGTTTCGAAGTATCCTGCCAACCTAGATACGGGTAAAGGACTAGAGGAGTGTCACGAGAAATAAATAAAGCCAACAGTTATGGCATTATGGGTCCAAGATTCCACGCATGATTTTTGTACATGTGTTCCCACTGCATAACATTATTATTATTTTAGTACAATTTTTTAAACCTATTTTGTCTCTACTGCCCACACAGTCTTACACGTTACAATGAGTCAATTGCCACACTGTAATAAAAGCAAATTGTAGTAATAAGATACTTTTAATGCCTAGATAATGCCATAATGGTAATAGCATCCAATAACATACCAGTACCAGCACAACTGGTACAATCTGCACATCTGGATTTCATTCACAACTGGTACCATAATGCAAGTATGCTAAAAACTCCGCCTTTATAGTTCTTTTACATGGTCTGTCTCAAACCAGAAAATAAAATGAATTTATTCATATACAAATGAAATCCAGTCTAATATTATATGTTTTCATCTAATCTCTAACCTATCCAACTTATTTGGGATCCAAAACTTTGTTGTTGTTACAATAAAGTATGCTAAAAGCAGAAATATGAGTGCATGCAAGTACCTTACAACTCAAATTAATTCTAGTACCAAACTTGTGCAGGATTGCACTATTGGCATTATCTAGTGTGAAAAATATGATGTGCAGGTTACTGGTATTGTATTAGGGCAACCCAATATTTTGGAATTTTTTTAGTCTACAATAAGTAGTAAATTAAATCAATGGGCTTTTTTTTTTTGAAGATGAACAGTTGACAAATGTTAGGGATAACTGGATAAGGGATGTCTGTTGATTGAGTTCACGCATTAACATTGATTGGTTGAAATTATGAAAAAATGTATTGGATTTATTGCATCTATTGGTTGGCTCCCATCCCATCATCGCTCAGAGCATTTAATATTTTATATATATAATAGAATAAAAGGTAATGGACACTTTTTTACTCTTAATCCCCTCATCTATTCCCTACTCTCCCTAATCCCTTATTACCCTCATGATATTTTCCACAAGAATAATGTTCCGTAGATATCACATTTGATACCAACTATCGATATCGATTTTATTATGCATCTTTAATTGAGTTATCGTGCACATTATTTGAGTTATTATGCATGTTATACCATAACTATTTCAGTACAAAAAATAACATGTATAACTATTTCATTACAAAAAATAACATGCGTAATAACTCAAATGATATGCACGATAACTCAATTAAAGTGCATAATAAAATCGATAACATGTATAACTATTTCATTACAAAAAATAACATGCATAATAAGGTACATAATAAAATCGATATCAATAGTCGGTATCAAATATGATATCTACGTATCAGCACCCTTTCCACAAAAGTCAAATAATTTGGTATAAATATATGTATCACAAGAAAAATAACTTAATATATTAGTTTGTTCAAGACTTGAGTTTTTCCCCAAACTATTTGGACTATTAAATTACTCGAGAAAACTAATATCAATTACATTAATAAATATATAACAGATAATTGACAAGTCTGAGCACAAAGGATAGTAAAGTATATTAATATTCTAAGACATGAGGAAAAAACATGTGATCCTAAAATCAAGACTAAAAATCCCTTTCCCATTGTTTTCTGATTGCCCTGATAAAATTTATTATGAACTCATGTGGTTTTCAGGTTTCAACCTTTTAGGGACTAACTTTTTCTCCATTCAAAGCATTGACAAAAGAAGAACACAGTATTCAAACAGTATGTGACTTGTAACAACCTAAAAGAAATTGAAAAATTCTCTTCAAGTGCCAGCAAGATTTACATTTATTTTACCAAAAGCAAGTGTGATGCTCAGTACATTACTCCTAACAATGTATCAATTTGAACACCGAAAACAGTAACCAGAAGCAAAATATAGCTGTTACCTTACCCCTGTCTGAGATTCCGGTATTCTAAATATGATTCGTCCTTTCTGCCAAATTACCACAAAAAGAAAAAAAGAAAGAAAAGCACACTCCCTACGCAGGAATTACCCTGCTCAGGTTCGAAGGGTTTCTCTCAGCCTCACTTGGACCTATTTCCAGGTGAAGCAGCCCCGGTGCTAAACTGTATCAGTAATTAAATAATTTGGTAACATTACAAAAACATGTATCAATAATTTTATTTTTCCCTTTAGATAAAGAGCTTGTAGTTGATTATTAGACCAGCAATCACATGCATTATTAGACTGTGATAATCTGAGGGCAATTGTAAGGTTGACCAACAACAACTGCATGCTTTTCTCACATTATTAAGGGAAACATGAAATAAGATTCCAGAAAGCATCTAATTGTATAATAAATTTCAGAAAGCATATATATTACTTCCCATGAATTACAAAGCGCCAGCTAAGTTAATCACAGAAAAGAGTGCGGTGTCAGGAAGTGGGCCAAGGCATATGTGGGAATTTCCTGGAAAAACAAGAAAGAAAAAGAAAGAGCACACTCCCTTCGCAGGCATTATCCTGTTCAGGTTCAAAGGGACTTTCTCAGCCGACATATATGTAATGAATTACATACATCTCTGGCACCCCTGGTGCATTTTCTCGTTACTACCAACATCCACCAACATTTATATAAGAGGAAACAAAATGAAACAAAACACAAGGTTTCATAGCACAAAGTTTGATAAATTTAATTATTACATCCAAAAAGTTAACAACATAACAAGGATTTTTCTTATTTAGATAATACTTCTTACCAACCTCCACATTGTAATGCTGATTGGTAATCACCTAGTCCCTTGCTGGTACTGACGGTACAGCACAAAACTAGAAGGAATACCACCTGTTTGCGATCACATATGGATAAAAATCACATACAAATGTTCCAGTAGAATATTACCAAAACTGCAATAAGATAAATAAAAAGCACTAAATAACTAAAATGACAAACCTTTTCAAGTGTGAGAGATATAACTTTCAGGCAGATAAATCTCCCCACCGATTTCCCCATGCTGCTCCCCACTTACTGTCTTCTTGGCACGTGTAAATTCAGCACTCATTGCCTTCATGCCTCCCTTTACAGCATCCTCCACTGTACCATATCCGTGCTCCTCTGCATACTTCCTTACATCCTCTGTTATCTTCATGGAACAAAACTTGGGCCCACACATGCTACAGAAATGTGCCACCTTGGCACCATCAGCTGGCAAGGTTTCATCATGAAATGCCATGGCTGTCATTGGATCAAGTGAAAGGGCAAATTGGTCCAGCCACCGAAATTCAAACCTCGCCTTGGAAAGTGCATCATCCCAGGATTGTGCATACGGATGGCCTTTTGCCAAATCAGCGGCATGGGCAGCGATCTTGTATGCAATAACACCAACCTTGACATCATCCCGGTTTGGGAGCCCAAGGTGCTCTTTCGGTGTCACATAGCAAAGAAGAGCCGTGCCAAGGGATCCAATGGTGGCAGCACCAATTGCAGATGTGATGTGGTCATAGCCAGGTGCAATGTCAGTCGTTAGAGGACCCAGAGTGTAGAACGGAGCCTCATTGCACCATTCTAGTTGCTTTTCCATGTTTTCTGGAATTTTGTGCATTGGTATGTGCCCAGGACCTTCATTCATAACCTGTTCCCAACAAATAATTAACAAATTCAGTTACTAACAACAAATTCTACTCATTAAGAGTAAGTTCATTTCAACTTGGGAAGAGTATTTCACCTGGACATCTTTCTCCCATGCTCGACGTGTCAGTTCTCCTTGGGTTAGTAGCTCTGCAAATTGAGCAGAATCATTTGCATCATAAATAGAACCAGGCCGCAAACCATCCCCAATAGAAAGAGCTATGTCATACTGGTTGCAAATGTCTAGTATCTCATCCCAATGTTCGTATGCAAAGTTCTCTTTGTGATATGCTAGGCACCATTTGGCATGGATCGACCCACCGCGGGACACGATACCTGTCATCCTCCTTGCAGTAAGTGGTATGTACCTGAGCAACACACCAGCATGTATTGTGAAATAGTCAACTCCTTGCTCTGCTTGCTCAATTAGGGTTTCCTTAAACACCTCCCAGCTGAGATTCTCAGCTATGCCATTGACTTTCTCCAGCGCTTGGTATATCGGTACGGTACCAATTGGTACTGATGAGTTGCGTAGAATCCATTCACGTGTCTCATGGATGTGGCGTCCAGTGGAAAGGTCCATGACAGTGTCAGCACCCCACATGGTCGCCCACTGGAGCTTGTGCACCTCCTCTTCTATTGAACTGACTACTGCGGAGTTCCCTATGTTGGCATTGACTTTGACCAGGAAATTGCGACCCACAATCATTGGCTCCAATTCCAAGTGTTTCTTGTTTGAAGGAATGATTGCACGGCCCCGGGCCACCTCTGAGCGAACAAATTCAGGGGTTAGGCCTTCACGGGTGGCACAATAGAGCATTTCTTCTGTTATGATCCCTTGTTTTGCATAGTACATTTGGGTGTACCTAGGGGTGCCAAGATCAGCCCGCCTGTCAATCCAGTCCTTTCTGATCTTTGGCAGGCCTATAAAATGATGGGTTAAAAATTTTAAATTATAATATTGTCATATCATTAATGTTGGATCTTCTATATAATACCAGCAATTAATTTCAGAAGTTTGAAAATCAAACTTACCCAATCTAGGGTTAATATTTTGAGGACCGCTAGTATCATAGGTATCAAAAGGCTTGTTGTCACCAGACAAATGGACCCGCCTGAATGGCACTTTTAGTACATGTCCAGATTCTTCATGAACGATTTCACTACAGATTATGTCAACATGGAAAGCATAACCATTAGTTATTTGTACTCAAATGTTTTAGCTTAAAAGGACCTATTATCAAGTTTCCTTGGTTTCATTCATTCATTATGTTTCCTTTTGATATATGACCAGATTTGATTTGACCAAACAAAATGTCATTAAAAATAATAGGAGTACTGCTAAGTGCTAACTGCAGCATCATTATACGCTTCTTTTTTCAAAATATAGTGATGCTAAAGAGTGAGTTGAATACACCATTGTCCAAAACTGAAGTTATGGAACTTGGATATTCTCAGTTTGATTCGCAGACAAACACTGAAAATTTGGAGCAAAGAAACACGATTGCACTTGCTGAATATGAATGCAACTTCTAATTTAGCAACTTGAAGCTTGTTTCTGTCCCTCTTCCTTACATATTACAAAAAAGAAAAAGGAAAAAAAGGAACACCCATGCATTCAAATTTCAGAGTCCGTACCAGAACCAGCCTGTTAAGGAAGTAGCTCAACTATGATTATTAATAGTTCCCATAACATGCATAAAAAATACATAACAATGTATTTCTTGTTCTAAGTCATATACATTACATTAGTTCATCCCTTCAATTTGCAAAATACAGATATAAGACTTTGAGTCTTTGACCCCTCGGCCCATCTCATTTCATGAAAACAAGCAATGATAAAAATAACATATAGTAAAAAAAGGTTAAAAGGGAGAAGCGTACGTGGACTCCTTGGTACTTCTAGGGAAGCATTCTTCAAAAGAAGGAAGTGGTAGAAATTCTGGTGATGCGGGGTCAACAGTATGCTTTTTCTGTTTGGCTACATTTGATACTGAATTGCCTACTGAAATGCGTCTATCAGCAGCTAAAGTAGCTCTTGGGCAGACAAACCACTTAGTCCGATAGTGTCTATCAGCAGCTTGAGTGGTTCTGAGCTCAAACCCTGGTACCAATTTGTAAAGACCGTAATTATTGTGCTTCTTAGTCACCAGTGATGTAAACGAAGTCTGTAGGGTTGCCATTACTTCCAAACTGCATAACACTCAAATATATAATTTTCCATTTTTTTATAACAATATCATATGACAGCATAACAATGAAATTAGGAAAGAATATACATAAGAAAAAAATATAAAACTGTCAAGAAATACCCTCAGAATTTTTTTCCCAAGAATAATATATCCTCAGTCAGAAGTCCTAATTGAGGTACCAGTAAAATAACTACATTATATCTTAATCTAATGATCTCTTTCAATTTTTTTATTTTTTATATTTCCTTCTTTTTAGATCTTTCATTAAAGATTCAGCATGCATATCAGGAATGATCGAGAGAATTTTTATAAAACTTACATAAAATCAAATGGGTAGAATGCCTAAAATTAAAAAATAAATAGGATATCATCAAAATTAAGAGAATCACACAAATGTAATAGTACCTCGCCTTCTTATCTTGAGAGAGTGAACACCGTTAATGGCACTGAATATCTCTAGGTACACTGCACTTTTATAGTAGCAAAACATCGACCCTACTACGATGGCGACAACTTCTGTGCAGATATTTCTGGAGATATTTTACAGCCAGGTTTCCGCTTTCCAGAAACAAACAGATTGGATCCTCTCCAATTATTGCTATATCTATTGGAAACACGCCACCAGGCCCAGTCCGACTACTAGCCCAATTTGAGATCAGCCCAGTTTCAAACGAGCGACACGTGTATTATAAGTACAGTAGTAATCAAGATTGGACGGTTGAGATCACGCGCTATTCAGTCAAATTTGACGCCATGATGATAATCATGACCGTCCAAAATGATACCAACGGCACATACCTAACCCAGAACCTTACTATATCCTTCCCAGTTCTTCCATTGAAGCATTGACCGGATACTGAGAGTTCGCACCTCCGACCTAACATTACCTCTACTCCCTCCAAACCCTAGCAAAAGAAGAGATGAAGCTCTCTTTCTCGATCAACTCCTCCAAGCCCAAACCCGCTACCCGCCTGAAACCCATAACCTCTGAGCACGGCGCGGACGACCACGAGGCCGCCACCTCCGTTTCCCAATTCGTGACCGAATTCGACCCGACAAAGCCTCTGATCTCCAAACCCGATAAGCCGGTGATCGCACCGATTCCGAACTCCGATTACATCAGGCGGTTCAAGCCTACGCTTCCCTTACCCTCTGCGGAGGATGATCCCAACCAGTTCTCCACCGAGGCTAATTTCGTGTTGGATACCAATTCCTCCGCGGATCCGTCGGGGCTACCGTATGGGTTGTCGATCCGATCCGATAAGGAGAACGGGAGTGAGGGAGGAGAGGAAGATAATGGTAGGGGAAGGAAGAGAGAGGAGGAGAGACCGGAGAATAGAATTCTGAAGAGGTTCAAGGAGGACATGCAAACCTTGCCTGACGAAGGAGGCCCGGTAAATAATCTTCAATCTCTTTTCTTGATTTTGCTCTTTTTTTACTGCCTTGAATAATTGCCTTAAAATGTAAAATAAACACAGAATAGGACTTAGGTGAATAGTCTGTGCTGGTGCTGGTTTCTTTGTTCCCACACCATTCCTGTACATACTACAGGGAATTGGAAAGTTGAAATGAGGAAAAAATTCTCTCCACTTGTAGGTGGTGTCGTCGATGTTTAGATTTTACAAATGACAAGAATCACTTGCTATTAACTTACTCTCCCCAGCTCATGATATAATGACATGCTATATAGTTACCCTCCCCAGGCCATGCTACAATTAAAATTTTCCATATCTCCTGTGTTAAATCTGGTTATCAAGTATTTCTATCAAGTGTTAAGTTGCTAGGTCAGCTGCTATTGAGCTTGACCATTAGGTTTGAGAAATAATGCCAAAACAAAGTTGAAAAAGAATAAAGCCTCGCCATTCGGATTCAGGTGTTGAGTTGTTCTGCTAGAGTCATGTTTGGTTCAGTAAAATTTGGGTTTCAGTTGTCAATGTTTGATTCTTATACATCATGTTTGTGTTATTTCCCTGGGAGTGTTAGTAGAGTTTTCATCTTATCTTTTCTCATCATGTCAGCTTGTTTCCCAGTCCAATTTGATTCATGCTTCAGTCCTTCACATGCCTGGATATCTTTTCTGGTCAAAGGTCAGAGTTGTCGGATAATCCCGCTTTTTATATTATTACTGTTTTGCATGTGCTGACAAGCATTCGGGTATATGATTTGCAGGACGAGTTTAGAGGAACTGAATTAGGTGAACTTGCAGCTGCTCTTCTAAGAGGATATGGGTGGTCAGAGGGCAAGGTACTTGGCCGCAACAAGAACAGAGAGGATACCAAAATAGTTGATGTTAAAAAAAGAGCCGGGACCTACGGCCTCGGCTTCAACCCAAGTGCCACTGACCCTAAGAAAAATCGCAGTGGTGACTGGGTCGTTCCTAACAGTGCTGCTCAAGAGAAGAAAGAGAAGGATAATGGTAAGGAAAGAGAGAAAGAGAGGAATATTAGCAGGAAGGAAGATCTGGAGAGAGAAAGGGTAGGTAGTTCAAAGAGGAAAGTAGAGAATGGGAATGTGAGGGATGAGAGAGTTAGTAGCAGGAGAAATGAAGAGGTAGAGAGAGAAAGGAGTGCTGGTAGAAGTAGGAGGGATGACAAGTATGATGAGAGAGAAAGGGGAAGCAGCACAAAGAAAGAGAGAGAACACAAGAGGGAAGAATACAAGGAAACAAAGGTAGTTAGGTGGCTGACAAGCCACATTAGGGTAAGAATAATAAGCAAGGATTTCAAGAAGGGGAGATATTACCTTAAGAAGGGAGAGGTGGTGGATGTTGTAGGACCCACAACATGTGATATATCTGTGGATGGGACACGCGAGCTATTACAGGGTGTAGAACAAGGTATGCTGGAAACAGCACTGCCTAAGAAGGGTGGGTCTGTTCTTGTGTTATACGGGAAACACAAGGGTGTTTATGGGAATTTGATGGAGAAGGATTTGGAAGATGAGACGGCGATAGTAAGGGATGCGGATAGCCATGAGTTGGTAAATGTGCAGTTGGAACAAATTGCTGAGTATTTAGGTGACCCGTCTTATCTCGGCTATTAACCTGTGTTGTATGTAACTCATTTAACTCGATGTTGAGAATTTAGCATTGAAATATTTTTCATGTATTTATGATCTTGCTGGTCTGTCTTGCGTCTCCATCTGTGTTTTTTCAATATATGCCTTCAGTATGATGCTATTTAAAGTGATTTGATGACAGAGTTATTGTTTCATATTATGTAGGAAACATAAGAACGCTTCTACTGCTGGTTGTCTGCTTATATTGTGCACATTTATAGGACTATTAGTCTATTACCTGCCAATACAGTTTAAATTGGAAAGGAAATAGCGATATGAAGGCATTATTCAGTGAAATTGTGTTGAGCTTCATTTTCAGATAAGGCGGAGTAATACCTGATAATTTTTGGTTCTGCCGAGGTTTATGGCTAAAGTAAAAAAAAAGGCTTGTCACATTTTCTGGTATAAAAACGAAGCCTATTAGAAAATTGTTATGACTTATAAAGATAAAATTCTTTATTTACCCAATATGTGCTCAAACTACACCAGATATATCCAAATATATCATGATTACACCTTTAAAAGTCAACATTTTAGTAATCAACAAATTATGTACGATCTTAACTCTTCATCTCCTTTCAAACTAACTAAATTAAACAACTTTCGTAAAAAAAAAATTAATCATCTTATAAACATAATTTCGTGAATTGTTGACTATTCTCACAATAAGTTATTAATTGTTTACCGATAATAATCAATTAAAATTCTGCTCACTAACTCACTTGGTTCCTACCTATATATATGAAGCACTGGAAATTATTTATTGCATTAAGCACGAACAATTTTCACTCCAGCTTTCATCTGAAAAAAGTTATTTAAAAAAATATTGAAATCAGAACACGAGTTAGATACAAATTGGTACTCAGAATATAGTAAAATACAGAGCTATAGACTAAGCAACAAGGGGCTAGTACTGGAACAGACTAGCCATCTGTTATAACGGATTTGTCATAAAAACCGCTATAATAGTCCGACTTATTATAGCGGATCATATGAATCTTTAGCAGCTTTTTTGTTATAGCTCTTCTAGGTTCGCTATAATAATCTTTATAAATCCGCTATAGTAATTTATTTTTGTAGTAGTGAATGTCGTTATATTGAAATGTCAAATTTATTTTATCATTTGGCAAACGAGATCGATACGACGATACTCAAAGTCCTTTGCTGTCCATATACATACAGATTGCCCATAAATTCTTTAAATTTGTACGTAAGTCGGTTATGAGATCGGTATAGAATATTTCCAAGTTACGTAAGTGAATGGAAAAATATTATAACTAAGGGTCCGTTCGGATCTATCCCACTCGCCACTGTACGAGTGAGAAATTGAAAATTCAGTGAGACATAATTTTCAATTTTCCACTCGTACAGTGACGAGTGAGATAGATCCGAAGAGGCCCTAATAGAAAAAGAAAAGCTAGCTAACAGCTCTCGTAAAAAGGTACCAAGGACGCCGGGTTGGAAAATTTCGTACTCATTAGGGGAAAATATATAGAGAATGAATATATCCAACTTGAAACCATGCAATGTGAAAATATCGAATTTGAACAAAAAGCAAAAGGTGAAAATATGGTTAATTAACGACATATCATTGAATAAGAAAACACAATTAGTTGACCGCAATTACATATGTATATTAGTATATACCATGATTAGATTTTGAAAAAGAAACCTTTACGAAGAAAAAAAAACAAACAAGATAATATTACTACATAAAAGATCTGTTATAGTCTTCATTTAATAACGATGTATCAAAGAGCCATTATTAGAAGAGGACCGCGACAATTTTGGAATTAATTCTAATCCTTTTATACTAGATATTATTTGAGATCATATATTAAAACATTTTATAGAGGAGGCTTGCAAGGACTAGTATTAAAAATAATTTTTAATGGCAGATGGTTTTCCTCAAAAAAAAAAAAATTTTTAATGGCAGATGGCTTGGAAGGGCTAGTGTTAAATCACCTTTTATAGTGGGTTGCTTGAATGATCAGGTATTAAAAACAAAAAAACAACCCCACGGATCGCTTTTATTTCCTGTAATCCGCAGCATTCATTCTAACTAATCCAACGCTAAAAAATCACTCCAAAAAACTCACGGATCTCTCATATCTCTCTTTCTGTCTCTTTCATCTCTCATCTCTCTTTAATACAATTCATCTCTCATTTGGTGTATCATAGAATTTCATCATATTTGTCGATTTGCAAAACAAACTTGAATTTTATAAGTTTGTATATTGTTGAGATTCTTACAGATACAAGATTGAAGAAGCAAAACTAAGAGAAAACAAAATAACAAAGAACAAGCTAAAAAAATTGAATGCAAGTCCCAAAATCTTTAACTGGAGTTTTGATACTTCAAACGACCTCCGATGGACCTGAAGTATTCCAATACTGACAAGTCCGATACCGACTGTAGATCTCGTCATGAGCTTCCTAACGCCACGAAGAACACCGAAATCGAAGTTACGAGTCAAAATATATGACAAATTGAAGAACGAGCTAACTCAAGATCAAGCTACAATATTCAAGATCAAGATGAAGAATTGATTAGTGATAGTCGTATTTTGTACGCGTTAGAATGCGTAGTCCGACACTATATTTTGACCAATATTCGTGTTTTCTTATTAGCTTTAATTAGTGTAAAAGCATGCAAGTTCGTGGTAATTCCCTTTTTGTTGATCTTAAATGCTGGTACAAGAGACTGGAGAAGAAACGGGCGTCGAATCGGAATCCTAGACATCATGACGCCCAAAATGGACCAAAACATCTTATTCTTGCGGGCGCAATGATTCTCTTGCGTTCACAAGACTTCCCTGCACCATTCCAGAGAGATCAGGGAGAATTCTTTGCGAATCCAAGAGAATCTTTGCGGACGCAAAGACTTCCCTCCTCAAAACTAGAGAACACAAGACCAAAAGTCTTGCGGACGTAAGGAATTCCTTGCGTCCGCAAAACTTCATCCCAGATTCCAGAGAACCACAACCAAATCTTTGCGGACGCAAAGATTTAGGCGCTTTTTCAAAAATTAGAGGTTCAAAAGGGGAAACAAGGCAGCATAGTTGCCTATCTTGGCATTCTTCTTCCCCTCTCTTGGCTCTCTTCTCTAGAGGTGAATTGGAGATCTAGGTCTTGTGCAACGACAAGAAGACGAAGACTTCGATCGAGGCTTGGTTTTTAGGGTTTTCTTGACTCTTTTTACCTTTCTCTTTAGATTTGATGTCTTTAGCATATTCTCTTGTACTTGTATCCATCATGAGAGGCTAAACACCTCTCTAAGGTGAGGGTACCGTGAAACTTGTTTATTAGCAAACGATGTTGTGAATTGTTGTTTGTTGGATTGATTTTCCTTGTTTAAATTTGACTTTACATTGGATTTAAATTGATTGATTGAAAAATAGTTGATTTGAATCTAGATCTAGGAAAATCACTAGTCTAATCTTGTATCCGAGAGGGACTTGAGTAGATCTAGGGTAATTAGACCAACCTTGCATCGTGTACCTTAGTGCGTAATTGCCCGGGTATTGTAACTCTAGAATGTCTAATCGCGGATTGATATAACTTCTAGCATAACTCGGAGCACGACTAATCATCGGCTCAAGATTGTGCTAGATACGGTACCGAAACGAGAAATAGCCATTTCGATATCGACTATTGCTTATCCGAACTCATTTATCAACAATTTGAACCAATGTTCGTTTGACTAAGTGAGTAAGTGAATCGGTAAACCCTAAGCCCTAGGTCTTAGTTCATCGATAAATCGTTATTTACTTATAACTTTGTTTACATTTCAATTGGTTACCAAACTCAACATCCACCATTCCTTCTACTTGCTTAGAATTAGTATCGGTTTGATCTACTTGGAAATCGACTTGTTCATGTATTCGATACCCAATATTTCGTACCAACGACAATCGTACACTTGCGATACACACGTTATTTGGGTTTAAAACTTGATATCATAATTGTATATAAATACCGCATCAATTAGGTTATTTGTAACTCAAAATATTTAAATTTGAAATTGAAAGAAGCAAAGAAATAAAATATCAGCCTCTGGTGTTATAATGCTATCTTTGATTTTATAACGCCAGATTGTCAAAACTCTCGAATCAGGCACACTAAAAATCAGTGACATTTGTTACGTAATGCCAGACTAGCATTATATTGCTAGACCAAAGAAACCCAGAAAATGACTACATACCAAAAGTGACATTTGTTAGGTAATGTCAGACTAGCATTATAACGGTAGACCAAAACAAAACTAGAAAATTAGCTAAGTACCAAATTATCAGTGACATCTGTTAGGTAACAGTAAGATAATGTTATAACGGTAACCTTGAAATAAACCAAAATTTGGTAAGTATTGAATTGTCAGAGCCATCCATTAGGTAACGCTAAGATAACGTTATACTATCCTCTTCTTTCTGAAAATTTAAAAATAAAATAGGAAATAATCTTTTAAAATTTGAAGATAGCGTTATAACGGTAAAATTTATACACATATGACGTTATAATGGTAGAATTAATTTTGATCTAATTTTTCCTGATATGGAATCTATAAATATATGGTATTGGCTGTCTTTTGAGTTTAATCTTTTGATAACCTCTTTAAGTCCTAATCATTATTGCAAAAGCTTTGCTTTACATCTCTAATTTATATATTCAAACTAGATCAATTTTATTGTGTGAGATTTGATATATATATTCTATCTTCTCTTTTGTTTATATAGCCATTGTGCTACTGTGTTTTTGGCATTGTCTCTCATCCTTTGTGCGTAAGAGGGCAATGTTCAACTTTATACAAGACTTGGTGTATAATGCAAACGACTCGATCTTGTTACCACGTCGGGGTGTCGGGAGTCCTGAAGAGTAGGCTCGTCAATAACCGGACTCCATTAACATATTAGTGTCTCTTATGCATGATAGCTTTGTTTGCAATTTCTCAACTCTTCTACTTATTTTTAATTGCTATAGTTATAATTGTCTTGAATTATTTAGAATAATTTGTATTGGTAGAATTGAATTGCTTACAATTGTTTACGCTTTCGCAACATAGAATAACATTAAGCCAAACTAGTTGTTTGTGCAAATTGAATTGATATAAATTGTTGAAACTTAGAAATTATCATTGAATATAGAATTATGCACTAATTGCAAAAAAAAAACTCTAGGATTTTCAAACAACCCTATTCACTCCCCCCCCCCCCCCCCCCACAAGGTTCAACATCATTTTCTCTCTATCTCGATCTCAATCTGTCAACACCCAAACACAAAAGATCAAACCAAAAAATTCAAGATTTTTTCTCTCAATCTCTATCTCTCTTAATCTTTTTTTAAGAATTAAACTCATTTGTTCATTCTTTTTTGTTGTTGACGTGCTTCAAGATTCAACATACACAAAAGATTAAACTCAAAAAATTCACCAAATATTAAACTTATTTGTTCATTCTTTTTTTGTTGACGTGCTTCAAAATTCTTTTTTTAACTAACTTCTTCATTCATTTTTTATGATTGTGATTCTATTAATTTTATTGAATTTTGCAAAATCTGACTTGCAGAATAAATATTGATCTGAATCAGTGGTTATTGTCAAATTGCGATGACATCAGAGGTTGATATATACTTGAGTCTTGATGCTAATTAACCTTCATAGCAACTCCAAGATCAATAATACTAATATAACAACATAATACTTTATTGTCTCAAAACAAGAGGATAAAAGGTAGATGAAAGAAATTTCAATAATGAAACACTAAATGTTATTGGAAACAATGTCAATTTTTTTATTTTTTAGCTAATTTTTAATATCGGGTGTCTCTTAAAGGTCGGCGTTAGAAGTTATTTTTAATAGCAGGTCATTAGTAAAGTTCGGTCTTTTATAGCTAATTCTTGCCAAGGGCCGATATAAAAGCTTCCCTTTAATCGCGCAGATGCTTCACACATTTAACAACTCCTATAAACCCTCTAATATCCGCTATAAAGAGCTCTTTTAACCGGTATTAAAGATCTTTTTCGTAGTAGTGTAAACGCCATGAGTTTTGCTTGAGGGATCGAGTCTACCTCATCAAATTCATATACATCTCGACTCATTTTAGATTATTCGTACAGAGAAGAGGGTGAAACTGTCTTTGAATATATATATAACGAATAAGCACAAAGACACCTTTACACTCTCTTTGGAACAAGATTTGAGAAATAATACTTGTCTGCAATTTGATGATAGCACCATAATAAACACAAGAAGCAACACAAGAAGTTACACAACATTCTCACAGAAGATCCAAAGACAATTAGTTAGAAACTGATTAGATTTCTGTTTTAGCTTTGCTGTTACTTCATCTATAAATACCAGAGATGTATTAGTTGTAAATCAAGCAATGAAATAAAGAAATCATTTGTTCCATTCTTTAATCTCTTCTCTTTCTCTACCAAATACTAAACCTCTTTATGGTATCAGAGCACAATTAGGCTCACGCCATGGATATCCCACCGATCTCCTCTCTCAACCCTCTTGATTCGACTGCCATTACAAACTCAGTGGCTATAGAATCGATTATCCCCATTTCTATCCCTATCTCTACAAAATTGAATCACAACAACTACTTGACCTGGAAATCGCAGATCTTGTCGATCCTCCATGGCTACAGTTTGGCCAAATTCATTGACGGAACACCACCGCCATCAGTAAACAACTCCAACGGAGAAATCACAGTGAACCCTGACTTCTTGCGGTGGCACCGCCAGGATCAAATGATCCTCGGCTGGATCAGGTCTTCTTTAACCGAAGCTATACAGGCTCAAGTAGCATCCTTCTCCTCAACAGTAGAAGTCTGGAATCATCTTCTCAAGAGCTTTTCCTCCTCTTCCCGAGCCCGATTGCAAGAATTGCATCGGCAACTTCAGACAATCAGCAAAGGCTCTGATTCTTGCTCAGACTACCTCAACAAGATTAGGCAACTAGCTGACGAGTTAAGCTTCATCGGTAGCCCTATTTCTGATGATGATTTGGTGATGGCAGTCCTTAATGGCTTGGGAGCCGAGTACAACCCCTTTACTGTGGCACTCACCACGATCAACCGAAAGGAAGCCATTTCTTTTTCCGATCTGTACGAAATGCTACCGAGTCACGAAGCTCTCCTTCTTTCTCAAACCTCGGTGGCATCGCTTCCTTCAGCTGCTCAACCACAAGCTTTCATGTTGAGGCCTCGATCTGGGTCAAATTTTCGAACTCGTTTCCAAGGCAATAGGCAGAGCGTTGAAAAGAATAGGCAGACTCTTGGGCCAAGCATTTTCAGCAACAGAGGGTTTTCAAATACACAGGCTGCTAATAACTCTCAACGACTTGATTCATTTAATGGGCCTATTTCTGGATCTGCTCAGAATTCTTTCCAGCAGAAGAACTATTCACAGCCGACCCAAATCAGATTTTCTGGAAATCATAGAGCTCCAGCACCAAAGGCAGATGCAACATGTCAAATATGTACCAAATATGGACATAAAAACATTGTTGGTACCGTTTTGAGCAAGATAATTCTCAACCTTATCAAGCCTTCATTGCACAACCTTTCAAACCTACACAAAGCCAAAATGAATGGGTCCTTGATACCGGTGCAACAAACCATGTCACGGGAGACATAAACAACCTTTTAAGTTTTTATGAATATAATGGACCCGATGCTCTTCAAATTGGGAATGGTAGTGACTCTCTATACTTCACATCGGTTTCTCTACAATTTCAATAAAGAACTCTACTTTTGTGCTTAAAGAAATACTTCATGCACCTCACTTTTCAAAAAATCTTATTAGCCTTTCAAGGTTACTACTTGATAATCCTTCTCTAATGTGTGAATTCTTTTCTTCTTCTTGTATTATCAAGGGCCACCACACTCAGAAGATCCTTCTCCAAGTTACACCAACTAAAGGACTTTACACTCTCTCTCCTTCAAGTCCTCCACAAGCTCTTTTTGGTGCAAGAATTTCTCTTGACAAATGGCATGATCGTCTTGGCCACCCTTCTCATGACACTACTCTGCATGTTGTTAAAAAGTTTGTATTACCTTGTAGTTCGAATAAATTGAATTTGTGCAATTGTTGTTGTATGGCAAAAACACATAAAATACATTTTTCTCCTTCTTTATCTTTGTCTAGTTCTCCTCTAGAGTTGATACGTTCCGATGTATGGGGTCCTTCCCCAATCATGTCATATAATGGCTTTCGTTACTATATCATTTTTGTTGATGATTTTTCACGCTACACTTGGATATATTTTATGTCTCATAAAAGTGAGGTTACTCGTATTTTTGCTCTCTTTAAAGCACAAGTAGAGAATCTTTTTTCTTCTCATATCAAGGTGTTACAAACAGATGGAACCGAATACAAGCCTATTCTAGCTCAATTCCCTCAAATTACTCATCGCACATCATGCCCTTACACACCTCAACAAAATGGGCTTGCCGAAAGAAAACATCGTCACATCATAGAGCTTTCCCTTGCAATGATGACCAAAGCCTCTATTCCAACTTTATATTGGGATGAAATGTTCTCTAATGTCGTTTACCTTATAAATAGACTTCTTTCCTCTTCCAAAACCATCATCCCATATGAGACCCTCTTTAAAAAACAATCTGATTTTTCCTTTTTACGAGTTATTGGTTGTCTTTGTTTTCCCTTAACAAGGCCATATAACTCAAATAAATTAGAACCTAGAGTCTTGCCATGTGTGTTTCTTGGTTATGCAATTTCTCAAAAAGGTTACAAATGCCTTCACCTTGACACACAACGATTGTACATCTCTCGACATGTGCAATTCGATGAACACACTTTCCCTTTTCAAAACTCTTCCAAAACCTTATTAGGCCCATCAAACATAGAGGATACGCAAGAAAATTTTCACCAACGGGCTACCTCATTTGCTGTCGGCAACCATCACTTCAATGCACAAGAACCGCAGCCCAACAAAACCATTACAATCGAAATTTCCAACAGCCCAGTTTTTGTTGAGCAGCCCATATCTCCTTTGGTCAATCAAGAAACCCAGTCGGATAAACACAATGATTCCTTTGTGGAGCCCATTCCCTCATCTGACCGAGACTCCTTTTCAGCTGCCCAGGCCGATTCACCTGACCAACAGTTGACTCTAGCCGAACACTGTGCACAGCCCTCTGATCCGAATTGTACCACAAGACATCACATGGTAACCCGAAGCAAGGACGGCACAAGAAAAACCCGGGACTTTGATGATTTTGTTGCACTCGTTGTCTCGAAAGAAATCGAACCAACAACCTTTCGACAAGCCAATAATGTTCCCGAATGGAGAGAAGCAATGGTGACCGAAATTGATGCTTTAGTAAGGAATAAGACTTGGAAACTAGTTCCTCCTAGTTCCAATCAAAATGTCATAAGTTGTAAGTGAGTTTTTAAAATAAAAAAGGATTGCAATGGAACTATTCAACTATATAAAGCACGATTGATAACCAAAGAATACAATCAAGAAGAATGAATGATTATCAAGAAACTTTTAGCCCCGTAGTTCGACCAACTACCATACGAATAGTCCTTGCTTTGGTTGTATCAAAAGGATGGAAGCTTAAGCAATTAGATGTACAAAATGCATTTTTGCATGGAGACCTACAAGAAATTGTGTACATGAAACAACTACCTGATTTTGAAGACTCCACACGAATCAATCATGTTTGTCTTCTATCAAAATTCTTGTATGATCTC
This sequence comes from Eleocharis quinqueflora, assembly GCA_964058865.1. Classification (NCBI taxonomy): domain Eukaryota; kingdom Viridiplantae; phylum Streptophyta; class Magnoliopsida; order Poales; family Cyperaceae; genus Eleocharis; species Eleocharis quinqueflora. The sequence goes on from CAXKVX010003087.1 coordinate 42,919, forward strand.
AAACAATCACCACGTGCATGGTTTCACAAGCTAAGAGAAGCTCTCCTTTCTTTTGGTTTTCAACCATCTTCCTACGATCCTTCTCTTTTTATAGCACATCACCAAGGACACATTCTCATCATTGTTATGTGCGTGGATGATATCATTCTCACTTCCTCTCATGACAATGCAATCTCCACTTGCATTACTTTCCTTCAAGACAAATTTGCTCTCAAAGACCTTGGTGCACTTCATTACTTCCTTGGAATTGAGGTCCTAAGTACTACTTCAGGCAGACACCTATCTCAAAAGAAGTACATAAAAGACCTTCTGCAAAGGGCAAAAATGCATGATTCAAATCCTTGCTCAACACCAATCTCCACATCAACCTCACTTTCTAAGTTTGATGGCAACAATTTTGAGGATCCCCAATTATATAGAAGCATTGTTGGAGCCCTACAATATGCAACCATAACTCGACCGGATCTCTCTTTCAAACAAAGTGTCCCAATTCATGCATTCACCAAAGACAACACATTGGGCAGAAGTAAAGAAAATTCTGAGATACTTGGCAGGAGCTCTTTCTCATGGTCTCTTCTTCCAACCAAGTCAAACCTTCACTATTCATGCATATAGTGATGCAGATTGGGCCGGGTGTCCCGATGATCGAAAGTCAACATCTGGCTTTTGTATTTTTCTAGGATCTAACTTGATCTCTTGGAGTGCTAAAAAGCAACAAACAGTCTCTCGCTCAAGTACTGAAACAGAATATAGAAGCCTAGCTACTACATGTGCCGAACTCATGTGGGTTCAATTTTGCTCACCGAACTACAAGTTCAACCCATTTTTACTCCAATTCTTTGGTGTGACAATATTGGTGCAACATTTCTTTCTTCTAACCCAATGTTTCATGCTCGCACAAAACACATCGAGATAGACTATCACTTCATTCGAGACAAAGTTACCTCAAATCAACTTTTGGTTCGATTTGTGTGCTCTAAGGATCAGCTAGCTGACACATTTACCAAACCACTCTCAACAGCAAGATTTGAGCAAATCCGAAGCAAACTGAAAGTGCTCCAACCACCTTCAGTTTGAGGGGAGTAATAAACACAAGAAGCAACACAAGAAGTTACACAACATTCTCACAGAAGATCCAAAGACAATTAGTTAGAAACTGATTAGCTTTCTGTTTTAGCTTTGATGTTACTTACTTCATCTATAAATACCAGAGATGTATTAGTTGTAAATCGAGCAATGAAATAAAGAAATCATTTGTCCCATTCTTTAATCTCTTCTCTTTCTCTATCAAATACTAAACCTCTTTACACCAACACTATAAATAATGCATGATGATAGCACCAACACTATAAATAATGCACGAAGAAAAAAAAAGTGATTGTCCTTTGAATACTACGAAATAATCTATAAACTAACTTTGCACGAGAGATGACGTCATTTCCAGCTGGAGTCGTTTGGCTATGATTAAGCAATTAAAAAGACTATTAATATTATTCTTTTGCTTTTCTTTATTTATTAAGAATATAACAAGGTAGATATTGTAGTGGTCGCAATTGAATTGAACCGATTTTTTTAATATTAGAAATTTAATAAATAAATTATAAATAGAAAGAAAGATTGGTGTAAAAACGCAAAAAATAAAAATGAACGGAGTTGCGAACAACGATAATTTGAGAAAATTCAAAAGGCCGGTGTTCAGTTGTTTTTGCTTTTTTCCGCAAAAGCAAATGGTCCAAGAACTTTGATTTTTTTTATTAATAAAAATATTATTAATTTAATTCTTTTTATCATCGTAAGCCATGAAATTCTAGATATTCGAGTTAACTTTCATCACATCGAGTCTGATTTGCGATTGGAGGAAATTGTAGGATTTCATGATGCGAATCGGGTAAAAATAAAATAAAATTATCCGATAACATCTAGGATCGTTTCATTATTGCTAATTTTACTTCATTTGTTTGTATCACTAATCACAATCATATATGTTCCTACAAGAGAGATTGTGATACCATATCTATGGTCTTTAACGTAGCTCTATTTCTCTTCGATTCACCTTGAATCCGAAACAAGAACGGCGTCGAGTTCGTGCTAGCGTCCTCTTCGTCCGCTCCTAGCTTTATCACCCGTTACGTAATCGATTGCTTAATCGATAAATATTTAGCAAATCTTTAGAGGAAGATAAAAACTTAGTTGAAGTTGTAACCCTATAATCTCTGGCTAAATATGATATTTATAGGCTCTAAACATCATAACAAAACTCTTCAAATTCCTTTAGAAATTAAGGCATTAATGAAATTTAAACCGGCACATTAACTGCTGATATTTCAGCACTAAAATTGCCATAACGTTCTCTGGAGAACTCCAAACGACCTCAAATCTTCACTATTGGATTCAAACGGTATTTAAATAATTGTAAATACACTATTTAAAATATGTTATTGACATTAGTTTGAATAATGTTTATTATGTTACATCCATGCAAGATACTCATACATGAGTTTGTAATTGTAAATACATACCCATCCTTGTCCAAACATGACGCAGATATAATGTTTTACATATAGATGGAACATAATAAACATTATTCAAATTAATTATTAAACCACTAGCTAGATGAAGGGAATTGAGCCAATGGCCATTGCTGAGATGCTAACACCATTTCCCACCTTCAAAATGATTTCTCCTTTCTTGAGATGTCTTCTATCCACTAGTGCTTGCATATTTGCACAAATATGAGCACATGATTCAGTATCAATTACCCAATCATGAATAAATGTGGCTAAATTAATTTTCAATAACATAGATATCTTTTTTTTTGCCTTCGGAGGTGCTCGCTTGAGCTCATCTGTTCCCTTTGTTCTTTTTGAGTATCTTGCTATTTTAGGAGATCGCAAGAACATTCTTCTCTCCCTTGTTTCTGTTCATATTATCCTTTGCCTGCTCTAATGTCTGATGGATCTCATCCAAGGTCATTGCTTTCTCATGCAGGAGAAGATGCATGACTACATCTCTGTAAGATGGAAGCAATGAACCAAGGATTATATCCTCAGCCAAGTCAGCGTACATTGGAGCATTGAGTTTCTCCAATTTCTTGAGGTAACCCAACATTTTTAGCATATGTTGGTTGGCAGAAGATCTTTCCGCTATGTTGCACCTCGTAAAGGCCAGATTGATCTTAGAATGCTCTTTACGAGCTTCTCCAGAAAACATTTTGGAGAGACATTATCTCTTTTGGAGTATCCTTTATGAACTTTCAAGTAAATTCAATCGCTATACTTGCCAACATGAGACATTGAACGCTCAGTTCGTCCTTGTGATACTTTTCAGCCGCGACCTTATCCTCTTTAGAGGCTCCCGTACCAAGTACTGGTGCATCATGCTCCGACAGATATACGAGATCCTCTGACCTAATGATAAGTTGGAGTTTTAGTTTCCAATCAAGATAATTAGAACCATCACTCTCCAATGGACATTTCTCAAGTATCGAACGGATAAGTGTATTGTTTGTCCTTCTAGAATAAAATAATTAAAGGATTTCATGTTAATATTTATGTAAAACTTGTTTTATGTTATAAAACACATACTACATTTTAAAGTGTCCATCATGCAGTATATTCAAGATTCTATCATAAATAAATCGACCTTATCCGATTTATAAACTCAAGGTAAGTAATCTTTTACCAATCATAACCTTTAGAAATTCTTTTACAACCATTTGCATTTTGTTTCTAAACTTTATGACTCTTGTTGTTTATTAAGAAAACTTTTCTTTCTAAACGATTTTTCCAAGACTTCAAGCTTAGATCTTGACTTCTCTTTAAGCAAACTCATTTTATTTGGTCAATATGTTTGGTCATACTATCTCCATAAAATAATGTACCAAATGCCTCACATATGATACATTTATCAATGGCCTGATAATATATCCTAACATATTCCACAATTTCTAAAGATTAAAAATTACACTCATGCATATTTTAATCCTTAGCTTAAAGTGGATAAAATGAGAAGGAAAAATACTTAATTTTTCATTGAACTTTCAAATGTGACTATAATTTGGTAGGTCATGTATTCATACACCCATACCTATCCTAACATATCAATCACATAAATTCATAAATCATAACACAATCACAAGCATTTGCGAGTTTGTATGTCTCTGCTTCATCTCTTCATCCATTGTATTGTATTCTTGCACCGTCGGATGATAATTTGCATAAAAATAAATATGCAACCCCAAATTTTATTTATGAATCCTTTCAAAAAATTTTTGCTAAGTGCAAGTATTAGGAACCCCTCACATTCTCACAAATGCATATGATGTAAATAATAAAAAGGCATCCTATACATAAATTGCCTCTGTGCCTAATTAATAAACGATTATTAAACTTGCTTACAATCAAACAATCACAACACATAATATTTACATTACACAAGGCATTGGAATGAGATATACAAACTCGGTTCCCTGCAAAACAATTGATAAAAATGCAAACCGATGCACTATTTTGTACCCTTTAATTAATTTCTATTTCTTAAGTAATTGCGGTTCTCTAAATAATTTAAATCCCATAAAATGATTTATAACTCTTTGTAACAATTCAAAATAATTTTCACCATAGTTTGAAAATAATCATTTAATCATTTAAAGGAAAACACAAACCGTTATCTTTAAAGAAACTGCACAATGTTTTTGTTTTGTCTTTGTCACAAAAATACGTGATACTTTGTACAGAAATGTTATATTATTTAAAAACTAGACTTCATTATCTAAATTTAGAAACTTGTTTCATTCAAATACGATAAACCGTTTGAGAGAAATCATAATTTTAATCTCAGCAAAATTTGCCGTTGTTTGCTGGAAATTTCAGCAACACAACGTTTTTTCTTATTTTTGTTTGGTCTTATAGATCTGTCCAAAAAAACTTGATCTATAATATTATTATGTTCTAAACTTCTTTTATCAATGTAAAAATTTTATAAATCACAAAAATAATCAACTAGTAAGCCTAGATCAATTTTGCAGAACGATTAAAACTAAACACTAGAACCGCAATACAAAAGAACAATTAATTAAGCACTTATGTAATAAAAATTACATAATAAAATAGTCCAATTAGCAATATTAAAACCCAAATGCTCTGATACCAATTTTAGGATTTCATGATATGAATCGGATAAAAATAAAAAAATTATCCGATAACATCTAGGATCGTTTTATATTGCTAATTTTACTTCATTTGTTTGCATCACTAATCACAATCATATATGTTCCTACAAGAGAGATTGTGATACCATACCTATGGTCTTTAACGTAGCTCTATTCCTCTTTGGTTCACCTTGAATCCGAAACAAGAACGGCGTCGAGTTCGTGCTAGCGTCCTTTTCGTCCGCTCCAAGTTTTATCGCCCGTTACGTAATCGATTGCTTAATCGATAACTATTTAGCAAATCTTTAGAGGAAGAGAAAAACTTAGTTGAAGTTGTAACCCTATAATCTCTGGCTAAATATGATATTTATAGGTTCTAAACATCATATCAAGACTCTTCAAATTCCTTTAGAAATTAAGGCATTAATGAAATTTAAACCGGCACATTAACTGCTGACCTTTCAGCACTAAAACTACCATAACTTTCTCTGGAGAACTCCAAACGACATCAAATCTTCACCATTGTATTCTACACTTCAACGACTTCAATTTTCATATGTCATTTATCCAGATTGGTTATCGTTTGACCTTTCAAATTCTTGTTTAAAGAAGCCTTAAAACCTGACCCGAATTTGAGGCCATAATTATGGATATCTTCTTTATCTCTTTATTTGTTAAATAAATTATATTGGACTTTGGGCTTTAAATAAATTTATATCTCATAATAATATTCTCATATTATTATAATAATAAAACTTATATTATACTCATAATATATATTTTCAATAAATTTATTTTCCCGCTAAAAAGTCACATCACGTGACATAATATTTTAATAATTTCAGTATGTACCTTTATTTCATGCAACATGAAATCTCGTACATAAAAATATATTAAAATATTTATTCTTGTTTTTCGTTCAGTTGGTGTGACCTATGTTGAGGATCTATGTTATGTTGGTAATGGGATAAAACATTTTATTTCATAAACTGTAAGCGGTATTCTAGCTATACATTACAGTTATCCAAATAACATAGATGTTTAGTAAATCTTTACAAAACACGATCCTTCTAGTAATGTTATCATTAACATTATTTGTGTCTATTCCTTGCCTTGATATTATAATTATTATACAAAGTAGGACTGTGTCATCTTTGTATTATAATTATTTCTTGGTCTCCATTAAGTAAATTATAAAATTATAACTGCACATTAGTTATATTGGATTCATTTATAATTCTACTTTACCAAGGAGCCCACAAAATATCATTTCTCATTATTAATGAGTGGCAATGATGCTCTTGACATATACCATTTTCCCGCACAAGTTATATATAAAGGACTATTACTTTTATCACTACTTGTTGTAAGTAGCTTTCAATAATAATCACGTTATACATCCCTCATGTGAAAAAGATACATGTCTCAATCTTAGAATCAAAGACACGATAAAAACATCAATGACACAAACACAATCCATATAATGGTTTTATCTATGAGGTATGTTTAATATATGAAACATTTCATATATTCGTCTTATTAAATGATAATCTTTTATCAACGTTTGCAGAACTACAACGTACTTTTAATCAACACGACAGTCTTATATGACATATTAGTGTTCCTGCTAATATCCAAGACATGTAAATATTTTACAGTTGTATATTCATTATATTTAGAGTTCTGCAGTTCAAGACCAAGTGCATCTTCTTGAACACATCTAAATATGAATATAGAACTCATGGAACAAGATGTGAATAACATCCAATTCATAAATATAATATAAAAGTAATTAGCAAAAGATAACTTTTAGAACACACAAAATGTGCATCTCAAATTTGACTTCATCTTCAACTTATGTCTTAAGTAGTAATATTTTATCATGAGTTTGCATCAATATCAATTTTGAATCACTCATTTCTCCGATCACAAATCATACTCGACGTTGTGGAAGTAGACTCAAATATCTACAGCTCGATGACTTGCGACGATACAAACACTAATTACGATCCCGACAAGTGCAGCTGAAGTTGTTACTTTTAAAATATTTATACAATTCAACTTACAAAACTTACCTAAATACAATTCAACTCATGAATTAAAATATTTATACTTTTAAAATAAAATATTCAGCTTACAAAAGTTTGAAAATTTTGTTATGTCTGACCTAAAAAATAAGAATAACATCTAGGACCTTAGATCCAAATCTTTGACAATAATAATCCTATCTTTTAACGTACATGTTCACGTGTGTTATCTAGACGCATGCGTTCAAAGATACTTATAAAATTAGACAAAAAAATTCTAAGTACTTCTGAATACATGCGTCTAGATAACACGTGAACGTTAAAGTGTGGTTATTATCGCCAAAGATTTGAATCCAGAGTTATAGATGTTATTCTTTTTTTAGGTTGGACATAACAAAATTTTCAAACTTTTGTACACTAAATATTTTATTATTAAAAATATTAATATTTTAATTCATGAGTTGGATTGAATTTACGTAAGTTTTTATAACAACTTTAGCTACACTCGTTTGGACTGTAATTAGTATTTTTTATCGTAGCAAGTCATCGAGCTGTAGATATCTGAGTCTACTTCTACAGCGTCGAGTCTGATTTGTGATCGGAGAAACGAGCGATTCAAAATTGATTCTGATGCAAATTCATGATAAAGTATTACTAATTAAGACATAAGTTGAAGATGAAGCCAAATTTGAGATGCACGTTCCTCCAACCACAAATCAGATTCGACGCGATGAAAGTAGACTCGAATATCTAGAATTCCATGGCTTACGATGATAAAAGGAATTTAATTATGATCCCGACGAGCGTAGTCGAAGTTGTTAGAAAAAATATTAAGTATGATTAGTATATTTTTTCTACAAATTCTGACAGCGCTCGTCGGGATCGTAATTAGTTTTTTATTGTCGCAAGCCATTGAGTTGTAGATATTCGAGTCTACTTCCATCTCGTCGAATCCGATTTGCGATCGGAGGAATGTGCCTCTAAAATTTGGCATCATATTCAACTTATGTCTTAATTAGTAATTTTTTATCATGAGTTTGCGTCAGAATCAATTTTGAATCGCTCGTTTCTCCGACCGCAAATTGGACTCGACGCAATGGAAGTAGACTCGAATATATACAGCTGGATGACTTGCGATGATAAAAAAATTTAATTATGATCCCGACGAGTATAGCCGAAGTTGTTACAAAAAATTACCTAAATATAATCTAATTTCATGGATTAAATGAATAATATTTTAATTAATAAAAAATCAAAGTTCTTGGACCGTTTGCCTTTGCAAAAAAAAAAAGAAAAAACCAATTAGCCGGTATTGTGAACACTGACTTTTTGGATCTTCTCAAATGATCGGTGTTCGTAACTTGATCTTTTCTATTTTTCACATTTTTACATTAATCTTTGTTTCTATTTATAATTTATTTGTTAAACTTCCAATATTAAAAAAAAATCGGTGAATTGAATGCTTGTGAGTCGTGACGTTAGAGCACTAATAGTGAGCGCATGTTCTGCGCGTTTTGTGGCATCTATCCGTTTATTACTTTTCAGGTCACTTTGAGAGGTTCACATTTTTTTATACTTAATAGTTTGACCTTGATATTATTATTATCATCATTATTACTACTATTATTATTATTATTATTATTATTATTATTATTATTATTATTATTATTATTATTATTATTATTATTATTATGAGGATAACCTTAAGAGGTCAGAGAACCTATACATGCATACTATTATTTAATGTTCTTTTTTCACCTTTAAACTATTCACTATCTTTAATAATTTCACACTTAATTTTACAAATAATAGTTGCACTTTATAGCAAATGGAATATAAATTTCCGTACTCTTAATTTTTTTTTATCAAAAAAAGCTTACTCGTAATTTAATGTCTATTTTTTAATTGTTTAAAATTTTAAATATAATATCAAATTTTGGTTTAGAAAGAAATAATGTTATCAACCTATCCAAGTAATATCTATTTTGGAAATAATATGACCTTCATTATACTATGTTTGGAAAATATCAGCTGTTTGGTTGAAAATCTTCTTTGATCATAGTATTTATCACATTATTAAAATCTGATTTCATGTACAACAACAAGCAATTTCGCCAAAACAGGTAAAAAATTAAATAGTACACATTGAAAACGAAACATAATAAAATTTGTAAACAAACAATACTTATCATAAAAAATTGAAATCATGTATAAAAGGATCGGTGCATTCCACCATAAATTTTAAACAAATGAAAGATTTTAATTTTCATATAAATCCTCTCACAAAATTATTTATTTTACCAAATGAGTTGCCCAATTTATTTTGCTTATGACAAATAAATTTGGGTATGCTTATTTTGTACAATAAAAAATTTCCCCATGCTGGGAATAACTCAATTACTTGTCCATTTTATTTATTTACCATCTAAGTCCTCTCACATATTATATGTCCAATTTACAAAATAATATTAGTGAAATTTATGAAACTTTATTTATTTAAAATAAATATATTACTAAATATTATTAAATATGTGAATTCACTGCTACAGAAAGAATTTTTTTTTTTTTTGAGAAAAAAAATGAGAGCTCTAGGCTCTCAAATTTTATAGATTTAAATTGTATTTACATAAGTTGTAAAATAAAAGGTAAATATTATTTGAATTATGTACAATATTAGAGTTATCCTTATTTTACTGATGTGAAGCCGTAGGAATGTCACTCTTCTCATGTCCCTTCCTTCAGGTGAAGAACCAAGCTCTTTGTTCGTTCAAGACCTCTCCGACCGATTGCATCGTAGATTGTTCTTCCTCCTGAAAAATTCTCCGACGTCTTTCTCTCCATAGAATGAAGTTGGTTACTATCTCTGTTTTCGCCTCGTTAGATGAAGTGAATTCAGTGAGTAGTGTGTGCGGTTGGTCTCCTTTGTATATGTTCCGAGTTATTTGGTTGTCGTCATTGAGAATTTGATCTAGTTCTATTCTCACACTAACTGCATAAGGGCAAGCTATGAAGAGGTGCCTCATTGTTTCCCCTGCCATTCTGCACATGCAACAGAAGTTCGGTATTTGCCAGCTCCTTTTGATTAGGTTGTCGATTGTCGTCAATCTATTTTGTCGCATTGTCCAGGTGAAGATTTGGACTCTATGTGGTGCCTTAATTTGCCATATTTTTTGGATCAGGGACGTCAGCGATGGGGTAGATGCTAGGAAACGGTACGCTGACTTGGCTGTGTATTCCCCAGTTGCATTGCGTATCCAGATAGAATCATTTATATAGGCTTGATAGTGAGGTAAAATCGTACCAATTGATTTCCAGAAGCTAGAGGGGCGAGTTGATTCCCAAGGCTGAGAGACGAGAAGTAACCACCATGGTTTGACACTTGTCTGACTCTTTCATATCCAACAGAATAGTAGGCTTATGTTGGCCATTTGCAAGTTCTTCACTCCCAACCCTCCCAAGGATCTTGGTCTGCAGGTCGTTGTCCAACCCACCGTTGTTAGTCGATAGGTATGGTGTTGGTGCTTGTGCCCATGCCATAGGAAAGTTCTTCGGATCTTATCCAGGTCCTGAATTACCCCTTTTGGGAGCAAGAATGCCGTCATGAAGTACGTGGGCAAGGATGAGAGGACAACATTGCACAAAATCAATCTTCCCCCAATCGATAGTAATGAAGATTTCTAGCCTGACAGCTTCGCTTGCATTTTTTGAATTAGTCCCGAGAAGTCTCCTTTGCTGAGTTTTGAGTCTTTCAGCGGCAACCCCAGATAATTTGTCGGGAAGGAGGTTGGTGTGCAGTGTAAGATTCGAGCTAGTCGCGTCGTATCTGTAAATGCTGAGGAAGTAGTTAGGAATTGCGACTTGTCGTTGTTTACTGTGAGGCCTGAGACATTAGAGAAGATGTCCAGAAGAAGCTGGACTATCCTGAGTTGCTGAGATTCTGCTTTAAGGAAGGAGAGTGTCATCTGCGTATGAAAGGCAGATTTGGGCATCTGGGAAATGGGGGAATAGAAGGCCTGTTGTTGTTAGTCGACGGAGCCAGCATGGTAGGAAATCCATGGTGAGAACGAAGAAATACGGTGCTAACAGATCTCCTTGACGAACTCCTCGTTTCAGTGTTATATTCTTGCATGCGATCGAATTGACTACGACTCTGGATGAACCTGGAAGGGAGAGGTGCTTTATCCATAATAGCCACTGGTTAGGGAGACCTTTTGCCTTGAGACATTGTAATAGGAACTCCCAATTGATGGAATTGAACGCCTTCTTGATGTCCACCTTAAGTATTGCCATCTTGGAGTTTTGTCTAGCTGCCGATTGTATGATCTCTTGGGCGTACAGAAATCCTTCTAGGATGTTCCTATTTCGTATGAAAGCTGTCTGAGTGGGAGAAACAATTTTGCCTATGATCTGCTTCAGACAATTAGCTAGGAGCGTAAAGGAGTTTTAACAACTCACATTTAAAAGAGGGCTAACAGGAACCCCGTTTTTAAAGGTTTTTATACTAGACTACAACACCACTCCGGTTTAAAAATTGGGCCTATTAAAGTGAATTGTAGTAAGCGTCCAGTTTTAAAAATCTTTTATAGCAGACAGTGATAAAGTTCGATTTTAGAAGATATCTTTTATAGCAGATGGTTTGGATGTTCTGGTGTTGAAAATGTCTTTACAGCGGATTGTAAATGGGGTTCGATTTTAAAACACTTTAAAAAAACCCACGGATTGCTCTCGATTTCTTTAATCAGCATTGTCTATTTGAGATCAATCTAACATTCATTAATTACTCAGATAATATCCACAAATTGCTTCCTTCTTTTGTCTCTCCCATCTCTTTATAACCAAATGATTTCTATTTCATCTCTCATTTCACTCTATCTCTCAACAATTAATACCTTGCTACTTGAAATAAGTTTTGAAGATTTGAAAAATATGTGAAATTATATGATTTTTCATAGTTTTCTTGTATTTAGATGTTTTTTTTTTTCAAATTTACGTGGAATTACATGATTTTTGTCATAGTTTTTTTTATTTAAATGATTGTTTGAAAATATATGATATTATTATGTAAAGAAATTATGGCTGAGCATTTTATTAATCCATGTGATGGTAAACTTAAAAGTATATGATCTTAATTATATAAATTATATGTTGAAAATTAATGGATCATCAAGCTTGATAATTAAATTAATCAATAAAAACCGAATGGTGCACATAGCTGGGTGTACACAACTGTTGTGTTTCTTTTTTTTGACCTTTTATAGCAGACTATATGACAATGCTGTTGTAGAAAATAGCTTTTAAAAGCAGACCTCTAGCAAGCGCCGGTATTAGAAGTTGCCTTTAAAAGCAGACTTGTGGCAAGCGCTGATTTTAGAAGTTGCCTTTAAAAGCGGACATAACTAAAGTTCGGTGTAATAGGTCGACTTTTAAAATCGAACCAAACTAACTTTTAACAGTCTCCGCAACAGATCGGACCTATGTCTTCTTTTAAAGGCAATAAGTCCGGTTTAATATGTCAAAATTGTAGTAGTGACCGTTGAATTGTTATCAAAATTATTTTTATTGCAAAGAGTCCAAAATTCAACGGCCAAAGATTACAAACCGCACCATCATTGAGCTTTGCAAATCACAATAGCCAAAACAAATTATTTCCAAATTTATAAAAAGTTATTTTTAGTTATATTTGTATATTGGTATATTGTCTAATTAAAGCTTCTAAACCATGTAACTACAAGTTTATGATGATTTTCATTTATACAATTTTTATATAATTTCTTCTTTACTAAATAATAAATTTGTCCTCACTATTTACAAAATGGTTCTTATATTATAAAATATTTTGAAATATAATGTGAGAATTTAAAAAGTAAAGTGATAGCAGAAACTGAAGAATACCAGATTGAAAGTTGAAGAAGAAAAATAATAAAAGCGAAACTTAGTTATTTTTAATGTGCAAAGTAACTAAATTTTTTAATTACTTAATTCATTTGACTTTTTTTTTGCTATTATGAGACAAGATGTACGAAACTGGTTATCATTTTTTTTATTTGAAGTGCCCACATGTAGGAGTGCAAGGCAGGAGTGCAAGAAATATTCGTAGCTCGTGGTTCGTTCGTGTTTGATTCGTCAAAAATTCGTTATGAATTCGTTCGTTATCAGCTCGAGCTATTAACATACGAGCTGATCAGCTCGTTAAGTTAATGAGTCGATCTTGAACTTTGTCTAGCTCGACTCGTTAACGAAGCATACTTGTTATGTAATAGTTAATTGATAGATATTAATATCTAACTTCAATAATGAGTACAAGTTGTACAATATATATTAATTAACATATAGTTTAGGAGTGCCAAAATATTCGTAGCTCATGGCTCGTCCGTGTTCGATTCGTCAAAAGTTCATTATGAGCTCGTTTGTTACTAGCTCGTTATGAACTCGTTCTTTATCAGCTCGTTCATTACATTAACAAACCGATCTTGAACTTAACTCAGATCGTTCGTATTTGACTTGTTTGTACCCCTACCCACAGTCCACAGGCCACAAGCTTATACAATCTAACGTTCATAATTCCATCCATAAATAGGAACTAGGGACATGCGAAATACAAAGTGTACGCAATTATTATTTGAAGATAATATTTGATCAGATCATGTGCACCTGACTAATGTATATATCAAATGCAAGGGTCAAGTCCTACTTAATGTAGTGGTGAGACATAAAATTTCTATAGAGGAAGTCTGTGATTCAAGTCTCACTAGAAACTACTTTTAAGGAGTTTTTAAGTTCATTTTCTAATTTGTTTGTAGGTGTATGTTGTTAGAACAATAAATAAAAAAAGATATACCAAATACAATGTATGACTTGTGAGTTGTGAGCTTATAAAACAGGAAAGGCGTACGTACGTCGTGATACTTTAACCATATGATTGATTATCTTACGGTTAATCTATGAAAAATAACAAACTCACACGGTGATATATATTCTAATAAAAATATAGAAAGTAAAAAAACAACGAGCACTGACATATATAGATTGATCGTATAATTAAGAACAAAACAAAGTACGCAGCTGATAAGATCTTAAAATTAACAAGTTGCCAACCTCCCACAACGAGTTTCTGTCCATGAGGACCTAGAAGTCAGTCAACAAAGTATTGAAAGGCATTTTGGTAAAGGCTCGATCTCGTTACAATGTGTTTTGTGACAAGTTAACCGTTTTCTGTAACATAAGAGGAGCAGATCAAGAATTCAAGACTTCAAGATTTCCCTCGCCTATATATACCTTGGGGATATAGACAAGAAGCATCAAGAAAGTCATCCCCAAGTTTCATAAAATTGAACACCAGAAAGAGCACAATAGCATTCTCCTCCAGCATCCTCATCTAGAGATTGATATGATAGCCAAATTGTCTAATTATCGATCCGAGAACACTTTGCTGTTGATTTTGTTTGGTGAACTACATTGTGTAGTCAAGTAGTTCATCCATGTCTTTGATTGTGTTGTCAATCGAACACGTTTATCTTGTAGAGCGGTGTAACCCCTTGCATAGGTTTAGAAATCTAAGATTGGTTGTCTTGTTGAAAAAAAATCAAAGATAGGTTTCGAAATTGTAAGAACACTTGCGATCTAGTGGAATCGGTTTCGGAAGTAATTTTTTATTCCTGGAGTTTCGTGGATATAGGTCTAGTTTGTTTGTATGTCGAACCACGTTACATAGTATGTTTTTGTGTTCTCTTGGTATCTCCTGCTCCTTACTTTCTATTTTTACTATATTTGCACTTTATTGTTTGATTTGCTCAATTGTTATTAGTACTTACTTAATTGTGATTTTAGCGAGGTGATAAGGTCCAAAAGTTTGAAATACAATTGTTAAAAATACTTCTGCACTAGCACTTCACCTTAGGATCTCATTCTAACAATTGGTATCATGACACAAAGGTTCATACCTAGCTAATTAGCCATATCTTGATAGTACTTGACCTTGTCTGTTGAAAAATGGCACAATTGAAGTTTGTGAAAGAACCACCAATCTTTGGTGTAGGTTGTAAAAATTTCTCTTTTTGGAAGAGATGTATGGTAAAATATCTTAGTCTACTTGAGATTTGAAAAGTTGTAGAGGATTGTTGGACACTCAAGTATAAAATTGATGGTGTTACCTTAAAGAAAGAGTTCAAAGACCTCAAATACTCAAATGACAATGCCATGAACATTATACTTAGCTTAATTCATGAGACTATTACACTATCTCTTACTCATTCCACAAATGATAAAGAAATTTGGAATGCCATCGTACTTAGATATGAGGATAATGAACACATGAAAAAGACACGGAAAGTTGGTTTAGCAACAAAATTAGAAAGCATGAAGTTTGAGGAAAATGAGTCTTTTGAAAATCTCTATTTTAGACAAGTATCTTTGAGAAATGAATTTGTAGAAGTTGGCACTAACATTAGTGATGATAATTTTGTAGGAAAGTTTCTACATATGGTGTCAAAGAAATCAAGATGGGATGGCGTTGTGAGCTCAATTGAAGCCCTACAAGCTAAAGGTATTACTTACCAACTCGAGAAGGTGTATGCACAACTATTCTCTCATGAGAAGAATCACAAGGAAGTGAAGTGCTCAACCTCAACCAAAACCTTGGCCTTATCCGCACAAACTTCATACAACATTATCTACAAGTTCGAATCAAGTGAAGATGTCTATCAAAATCTCTATCAAGTACTCTCCAAGAACAAATACCTTCTAACTAAACTCTTCAAATGAGGCATATATTTTGAAAAAAAAAGTGAATGAGGAGATGATGGCCCAAGACAAGAAGGTGGTTTGCCTAACATACAACAAAGAAGGGCATAGCATCCAAAATTGATATGTCATCTTTCCTCAAAAGAGAAAACCAGAATAAGGACGTTTCAAGAAAACTCACAAGAAAGCAATGCAAGCTACATGATTAAGTGAATCCAAAGAGAGCGAAGATGACGAAGAAGAAATTAACCTCGCGGAAGATAAAATAGAGAATAAACTAGCCCTTATTGTGAAGAAATCAAAGACTTACATGGAGATAACAATTGAAGTCATAAAGGAGCAAGGCATGACAAATCCAAAAAAGATTAGTATCATAAAGCGAATGGTTCAAGCTAAAGATGATGCATATGCCAAAGAATAAGAATAAGCCTCAAAGAGACTTGAGATGCTATCATGCATCCCAATGATAAACACTTTCAAGTTGATTGAGAAGTCATTGACACTTCCAAAGATGAAATGCCAAGTGCTAACACAAAGTATCATATCATATCATATCAGAACCGATTGTTCAATAGCCAAGTACTAACACAAAGTAATCATATCATATCATAACCAACAAATCAAAACCAACATTTCAAATAGCCAAGTGCTAACAAAAAATCCAGCCAACAATTTTATATCAACATAAGATTCAACCTTTCTACAATCCAACGATTCTAAAGGTCATAAAGCAATCAAATGAAAGCATCGCTACACATTTAATTTTATTCTATCAATTAAAGCAATTTAGAATTGAGATTTTACCGCATGGAGAGAAGAGAGAAGGTACAACAAGAGAAGACAACAGTTGTCATGTTGAAGGCATCGGCGAGAGAGATTTGTGAAGAGCATGAAAGACATGGGTGATATGATGGGTTGAAGGCGTCGATGATAGGACAAAAATACGAAAAACAGTGTGCTGGAAGTGGAGGCAGTGAGGCAAGGAAGAGAGAGAGGAAGAAATTAGAGACACGTTTTTAAAGAGTCGGGATTGAAGATAGGATAACAATTATTTCAAATAATTGTTAGCATAGGTGGTGCTACGTCAATAATTATTTTAAAAACTATTGTCTTAGAATTAAAAATTCTGAAAAAATAAACCAACATTTGTTCCAAGTAACTGTTAGTGTAGACCGTAGCTTCACATATATATGTCAACCGTTATTTAAAATAATTATTGTCTTATCTTCAAATTTTTTTGAAGTACTTTTGTTGATAATATTTAATAATTTCTTCGATGATCTTATTTTATGAGATGGTTAAATCTAGTGACGTACCACCTATATATTAAGCGTACGAACTTTATTCTGTTTACAATATAAGAAGACAATAAAGACACGGAATTATATACATCTCTGCTTTATGCTTAATTAAATAAAATAGTTTATTCCAATATTATATGTATACCGTATGTGACACTGAGAAAAAAAACCTAAACAGCATTATACACCTTGTAATATATATAGAGTAAAGCTAAAATAATATATATATAATATCATATCGTCTTATACATATATATAGTCTAATAAATTGAGATATAAGTTGCTCAATAAATTTTTCATATTAAAATATTATAGAAAATTAAATTTTGTGATTTTTAGAGCTTTGTTGCTATTTTTGTTGGTTGTTTCAAAAAAAATGTCATTTTCTGGGTTGTATCCCGAAAAAATATTCAAAAATAGCAACAAAGCTCTAAAATCATGAAATTTAATTTTTTACAATAATTTGGTATGAATAATTTATTGAGAAAATTAAATTTTAATTTATTGAGCTATATATATGCATAGGACGGCATGAGATGGCATATGCATATTATTTTAACCTTGCTATATATATATATATATATATATATATATATATATAGAGAGAGAGAGAGAGAGAGGAGGGATCAAATAACAACAACTTTGGTGACACCAACTATAACAATAACTATTTTTTCATTTTCAAAGTCCAAGCTATTGATCCAAACCGTTGAATATGATCTCCACAATAAAATACACTTGCAGATCAAATTTTACATTTTTTTTGAATTTTTTTACTATTTATTAAGACGGGTGCAAAAATATGCAAAAGTTACCAACTACCTGAATCGTTGAATTTTACACTAATCTTAATAAATAGTAAAAAAAATCAAAAAAAATGTAAAATTTGATCTGCAAGAGTATTTTATTATGAAAATCATGTTCAACGGTTTGGATCAACAATTTAAACTTTGAAAATGAAAAAAATTATTGTTATTATAGTTGGTGTCACTAAAGTTGTTGTCATCTGTTTCCTTCACACACACACATATATATAGGTGGCGTTGCGTACGAATTTTATTTTGTTTACAACGTTCATATAAGAAGACAATAAAGACACTGAATTCATATACATCTCTGCTGTATGCTTAATTAAATAAAATATTTTATCCCAATATTTTATGTATTAATGTATACCATATGTGACACTGAAATTGCAACAAAAGAACCTAAAGAGCAATATACACCTTGTAATTCTTACTTAAATTATTCAAGGATTTAATTTCATTAATCCGGTACATCATATATCACCAAAAACATTGTGATCATGTGCCAAATGTATTCCAAGTTTTAATC
The DNA here is from genome assembly GCA_964058865.1 of Eleocharis quinqueflora. NCBI lineage: Eukaryota > Viridiplantae > Streptophyta > Magnoliopsida > Poales > Cyperaceae > Eleocharis > Eleocharis quinqueflora. The sequence goes on from CAXKVX010003087.1 coordinate 61,470, forward strand.
ACATGGAACAACAATATCAGTAACGCGTTTATCAGTATATATATATATAGAGAGAGAGAAAAAGAGATAGAGATAGAGATAGGCTACCATACTTATATGAGTTCTGTGTATTTATGATCATATCTCGAATATCAAATGTAAATGAACTATCTGAATCGTTGAAAATAGTGTCCATACTAAAACCTAATCGAAACCAAATTTTCAATTTTTGAATGTTTTAACTATTTTATTGAATGGATAGAAAATCGACTAAATTTGAAGGTCTGTAAATCGTCTGATTATTCAATTTTCTAACCATCCTATAAAATAGTAAAAAATTCAAAAAAATGAAAATTTTGGTTTTTAAGTAGATTTTAGTATGAAAAACATTTCAACAGTTCATATCGTTCATTTGCATTTTGAAAATCAAGATATGGCCATAAACACGGTAGAGATTCGTGCTTATATAAGTACCAAACCGTAACTCTATATATACATATACAATGGCGGAGCTTGAGTCCAAATCAAGAGGGAACTAATTCGATAATTTTGTTCGTATATGTTAGAGAATTATAGAGTTCAAATCAAGAGGGGACTAATTCAATAATTTTGTTGGTATTTGTTACAAAATTATAGTGGAGATGGATTATTTTATGATCAAAATAGAATTTTACACAGAAACTAAATACTTCGCTATTGTATTTTTAAAATTCAAGGGGGGGCCATGGCCACCTTTGGTCCCTATGAAGCTCTGCCTCCGTACATATATATATATATATATAGAGAGAGAGAGAGAGAGAGAGAGAGAGAGACTATATGGCGCATGCACTTCGGTACTTGCATCTACATATCTCAAATTTCAAAATACAGACGGTCAATTCAAACCGTTGAAAATATTATTCATATAAAAATCTACTTAGGGACCGATTTTTTTATTTTCAAAATTTTTATCATTTTATATATTGGATGGACAGAAAATCCATTAAATTGAAAAGTTTTGTAATAGTTAGATAAATGCACTTTTCATCTATCCGATAAAATAGAAAAAATATAAAAATGAAAATTTTAGTCCATAAATAAATTTAATATAAATAACATTTCCAATAGTTCAAATCGATTATTTATATTTTAAAATTTGAAATATGTGATCACAAAGTACAAAAATTCGATACTTACACAAGCATCTACTTATGTATCCTTTTTCCCCTGGCAATATACCATGCATCGATTACGCAATCAGTTATATTATATATATGTCCCCACATTCTATCTAGCTATATCCCTTTTCTCTTTGAAAGATTTATCTCTTTCTCTCTCTCTCCCCCATAAATTAATAGTCGAATTGCTAGTTCTCCATGGCTGAAGGAGAAAAGGAAAGCTGGTTGGAGAGGTGGAAACCAGCTCTATCCATGGTTTTGGTTCAGATTTTCATAACAGGCATGATACTTCTCTCAAAGATAGTTATAAGCGATGGCATGTTCGTCTTTGCACTTCTCACATACCGAAGCCTTGTTGGTGCTCTAATAATTCTCCCTCTTGCTCTCTTCTTGGAGAGGTAGGTTTGTAAATTAGTTTTAAAGTTTAATTCGATCGAGTTTTCTTGATTAACTATAATTAGTTAATTAATTTCAGCGTAAATTTCCAGCAATTTTGATCACTTCAAGGCGTGCATCCATAACTAAAAAAAGCTATTTTACTGAAAAGATCATATATTTTACCAACTAAATAACATCTCTTCAGCGAAAAAAAATCAATCTGTAAATGAAAAGATTTCAACCCTGTATAATTTTGTTGAAATTATTTAAAAAAGAAGTGTAAATTCGGTGTTGGACGGTAATTTCAATCCCCTCCGAAACATATTGTTAAAATTAAAAATTAATCTGAATTATTTCGATAGGGTAGAAGTGAACTTTAGTCGATTTGAATTTGATTTCTTGTTCAGATATATAAAGCCATTAAATCTCATATGAAGGCATATATAAATTTGATTCATGAAAGGTCAAATATTTTGTTTTTTATATTGGAAAAATTATTATATATACCATATTTAAGTAATTAAGAACATGTACCATAAAAAATGAATATACATTATAAGATCTTATATTGAGTAAAGTTATTGTGCTCCTACGCAGTGGCGTAGCCAGAATTTTGAGTCAGCGGGGTCCTATAAAATTTTGTAATGACAATTCATCGCAAAAAAATTGAATATACTAATAACATCTTATAAATAAACAACTAATTTAACACAATTCAAAATAATTCAAATTAAGCTTACAATTTTCAAAATACTAGTTCCAAAAGTACAAAATAAATGCATCCATGCATTTGTAAATTGCAGAATTTGTCTACGAGCTTTCATATTTTGATAATTTTGCATAATCTCTTCATTAGAAATTGTATCAAACATATCTTTTTCTATGTAAGTTACAAGACAATCATTCATCCAACTATCACACATTCTATTTCTAAGTTTTGTTTTTATACTATTCATCGCGAAAAATGCTCTTTCAACCGTTGTTGTTGCCACCGGTAATAATAAGGCCAATTTGAGAAGCAAATACATATAGGGATAGACACCATTTTTGTTTGTCTCTACTAGTTTCTTGGATAAGTCATTGAGGTTTCGCACATCATGAAATCTTTCATCCAATCGCACATCTTGAACATAGGTATCAAGTTGATAACCAAGTGTAGCAATATTGATATTTTCAAACTCTCTTAGATAAAATGATGACATATTGATTAACATATCCTTATTAATGGATTGAAATGAATTTCTTGGATTCAAACAAGCTACACAAAGTAATAGTTCGGAACTTATCTCATTGAATCGCTCATTAAGCTCTCGAAGTTGCATATCCAAGATTGTATAAAAGATTTCAACATGATACCTACAAATTTGAGAATTGTATTTCATTAGAAAGAAGCTCGATGATATAAGAAATTTGTTGTTGTAAAAGAAAGAAAAAATTTACCTATGTTCATTGGTGATTTCTTCGACTCTACGTCTTGGTCTTCGGAGAACAACTATTTCATTCATATTAGGTACAACAACACCATGCTTGTTGCAAAATAAAGAAGTCTTTTGCAAAATAATGTTCCACCCTTCATCTCTCATTTTTTGCAATTGCAATTTGGCCACTTTGACAAGCGCCATGGCATTTTCAATATCTTGATCTTTCTTTTGTAAGACTTGTGATAGTTCGTTCGTCAATCCCAAAATGTCTTGCATCAAATGCAACACAAAAATGAAATCAAAAGTTGCCAACTTTTCTTGTAGCACTCTTGCATCCACTCTATGCTTGGTCTCCGCAGCCTCTTCCTCGATTACCTCAAGCACTTGAATAACCGAGTACCAAAGTCGAATCAAATTTGTCATAGAACCATAATGAGAACCCCATCGTGTCTCTCCTGCCATAGAAAGTCCAAGTTCTTGATTAAGCTCTCTACCCGTTTCCAAATCACTATCAATTAATGCCTTAGCAATTACAATCACTTGGCTCTCTCTCAACTTATCTAGATGCTTACAAGAAGCCCCTACTGTATTTTGGATACTAGAAATCAAAGAGAAAAGAGAAGCAACATCTATGTGATTTTTTGCAACAGCTACCAAAGTTAGTTGAAGCTGATGCGCGAAACAATGAACATAATATGCTGAAGCATTTGCTCTTAAAATCAAACTCTTCAGCCCGTTGAACTCACCTCTCATGTTGCTCGCTCCATCGTAACCTTGACCTCGTACCCGTGATAAACATAGGTTATGCTCAGCTAACTTGGACTCTACGGCTACCTTCAGTGAAGTAGCGGTCGTATCAAGCACATGATTCACCCCTAAAAATCTCTATGCTACGCTTCCATCTTTACGAACAAATCGTATTACTAATGCCATTTGCTCTTTGCAAGATACATCACGCGATTCATCAACTAATATAGCAAAGAAATCATCATCAAGCTCTCGAATAATGGCTTTTGTCGTCTCAATTGCAGCAGCTTTAACCATTTCTTTTTGAAAATCGGGACTGATCAGCTGCAAATTTTTTGGTGCATTCTCCAATACTACACTTTTGACATTAGAATTGTGATCAGCAAGGAACTTCATTAATTCAAGGAAATTACCTTGATTTCTTGAATCTTTCGATTCATCGTGTGCACGAAAAGCCAACCCTTGGCGTAGAAGAAATCGTATACAATCAAGTGCTGCAATCATTCGCTCACGATACTCTTTAATCGATTTCTCAGATTGTCTTTGAAAACAAGTAGCAATTGCTTGTCTTTCGTTCATTAAGGCTTTCCCCTTCATCTCATTTTGCATATGAATGCTATTAGAACCACCAACATGTGCAAGCAACCGACCCAATCCTTTGTTCCACCCATTCCAACCGGTATTGACAAAAGTTTGACCGCCTCCTTGTTGTCCTCTAAGTTGTGAACTAAACAAAAAGCAATACAAGCAATACACTTCATCTTTCTCAATGCTATATTCAAGCCAACTTCCAAAGTCATCAAACCATTTGGGATTAAAGTGTCGTTTCTTGCCACCAATATGTGAGACTGGAAAATTATGCTCTCGAGGTTGACATGGACCTTTGGCTATATATGCTCTTCTTACAATTTGTCGATCATTTGGATGATACTCAAAAATTGCCTTTCGTGTTCCCGAATCAGATGGAGGGTTAAATTCACTCAAATCTATTCGAGTAAACTTACTAGATTGAGCCATTGAGTATATTGCAAATTCTCACCTGGAACAAAAAAAAGATTGCAATGAGATAATGATTAATGAGATAAAGGCATGAGATACAGCTCAGAGAGTGACAGAGAGCTTGACAGCTTGTCACAGCTCACATAACTTATCAGGTATCAACAAGAACTCACAGTAAAAACTCATAGCAAGAATTTCTAATATAGTTGAATTAATGACTCACACCAATAACTCACAGCAAGAACTTGAGGTTCTTTCTGATTTTTCAATTTCTAATTTTTCAATTTCTAATTTGTCAGATTTGTCACAACTCTTTCTGATTTTTCAATTTTTGATAAAAAAAACTCACATTCACAGCTACGTTGGCCATTGAGTGAGAGTGTGAGACAGTGAGTGTTAAAACTTAAAAGGACTCACATTATCACATAGCCACAGAACGGAACGGAAGGTGAATGAGAGTCGTGACTCATGAGGCAAGGCAGGCAAATCGAGGATCGACTGGTGGAGGCGCTGCCTGCTGGACTGGAGAGTGTTGCTGTGCTGGACGGCAAGGCAGACGAATCGAGGATCAAAGTGGACTGGTGGAGACGTGTCGCCGTCAGGGACTCAGGGGAGTCAGCGAGTCACGAGTCGAAACCACGGACCAGTTGGCAGTCGCGAATCGTCGAATCGAGATGTGAAATGGGAATGGATCGGTCGGTGTAGATGGGTTACGGGGTCCCTGATATTTTTATTTTCACTGGGGTCCCTAGTTAAAATTGTATTACAAAAACAAATGGGGATTGAGTTTTTTTTAAATTCCAGTGGGGTCCTGGGACCCCCATTTTATATAGTGGCTTCGCCACTACTCCTACGTACGAGCACAAAGGCCTTGGTGCTCTTAACTAAAAAATATACTTAATTATTTTAAATTTTTATTTATCTTTCTCAATAAATTTTTTGTATTGACATCTTCTAGAAAATCAAATTTAGTGATTTTTTAACTTTTCAGTTATTTTTAAAAACAATCGTGAAGAGGTTATATTTTAATATTAAACATGATGTTTTTAAAAATATTTAAAAATAGCTAGAAAACTCAAAAATCACTAAATTTGATTTACTAGATGATTCTAACATGAACAATTTATTGAATATGATAAATTAAAATTTTAAAATATTAAATATATTTTTTAGTTAAGAGAATTAAAGGCCTCCATGCTCCTAAGAGCTCGGTAGCTTTACTCGCTTATATTATATAGTTAGTACTGACTGTAAGTTTTGTTTTTTGTCCAACATTTGCATCTGGACCAAATCAATTGTCGGGATATTGAGCATCAAATGGATTCCATTACAGGGGCGGATTCATAGGATATTTTAGCTCAGGCACAACTAAGCCCGGGCACTGAGGTTGAGATCAAGCCCGAGCACAAATTCATTATAATCCAAAATATCGCTAAAAGCTCATTTTTCACTAAAAGAATAATTAAAAATATACTAAATTTTTCCTTTTTTAAAATCAAGTGCCCGGACTTGCCCATGAATAACTTCGCCTGTGATTCCATATGAAACAGCAAAATATCCCACCCAATATTGATTTGGTCAGGAATCTACATTTTCTAATTAAATCTTTTGTGGGGAAATTAAATAATAATTAGTGAACACAACTACAAAATTGACCTTTAAAAGCGGACAACTAGGGCCTTTAATAGTGAACATTGATCCGATGTTATTGCTGGAACTATTAAAAGTTTGTGTGGTCCAATATTAAAAGTTGAGCTATTATAGCGGACTTGAAGTAATCGTTGTTAAAGGAAGTCTTTAATAGTTGGCCATACAACGGTCCGCTATAAAAGAAGGTCTTTTATAGCGGGGCATACAGACGGTCCACTATAAAAGAGGGTCTTTTATAGCGGGGCTAGTACTGGATCCGCTATAAAAGATTAGAGAAATTTTTTTAAAATCTGACAGTTATTCAGTGACAGTTGTCATATTCTAACTTTTGGATACGATTTTAATTATTGAACAATTTTAATTTGAACTTCTTAACATATTTTTAATAGTTGTTTGAATTTGAATTTCAAATTAATTTAAAAAATTCAAATCTTCAAAACTTCTTAACAAATTAGTTTAATTCTTAAAAAAAATAGTTTAATTCTTAAAATGGAAATAATTAATTTATTGTTTAATTTTCAAAACTTCAAAACTAATCGAACTAAAAAAATTCAAGAAAAATGAAAAGAATGAACAAATTAGTTTAATTCTTAAAAAAATAAGAGAGATAGAGATTGAGAAAAAAAGTTGAATGAAACTTTTTGTTTGATCTTTTGTCTTTGTACATTGAGAGATCGAGAGATGAAGAGAAAATATATAAGAGATGAAGAGTGATATATATAAGAGAGATGAATGAAATAAAGAGAAAGAGAGAGATGAATATGTGGAGGTTTTCTGAGTGATTTTTGAGCGTTGGATCAGTTAGAATGGACGCTGCAGATTAGAAGGTGGGGGAGCAATCCGTGGAATACTTTTTATAACAGACCCATCAACACGCGTTATTAAAGATTAACCTTTAATAGCGGAGCCTTACAACGATCCGCTATTAAAGGTTATCCTTTAATAGCGGCCCTACAAACGGTCCGCTATTAAAAATTTTATTAGCGGATTCGATACAGCGTTCGGTTTAAAAACGTGTTTTATAGCGAACTTCCTACAAAGTTCGATTTAAAAACATTTTGTAGCAAAATGTCTCTTTTCTGTAGTAGTGGAACTTGTACATTTTGTTGAAATTAATTAATTGTAGGGGTGCTTGGAAAAAGTTGGAACTGAAGTCCTTGTGTTGGATCTCCTTGAATGCATTTCTTGGGTGAGTTTTTTTTTTCTAATTATGTATATATATCATTTCAAATAATATTTAAGATGTAACGTGTGATGTACATCAGTGATAGTCAGTCATAATTTAATATATCTTCTTATATTGATTTTATTTAATTGACTCAATTAATTTCATTATAAGTCTCTTACGTACGTCATTAATTCCTCTTTTCTGAATTTTATCATATCATTTTTTGTGCAGATATGCAGTTCCTATGGGTTTATATTACTATGGTCTTGAAGATACAACTTCTTCATTTTCTGTTATTTTCTTGAATATAATCCCCATTGCCACATATATCCTTGCTCTTATATTCAGGTATATATGTATTTTATATCTAGCTAATTACTACATATTTGGTGAGAAAATCGTATATTTTTTTTCTCTTATGGAACCCAGCATATATACAAACAGATCGAAGAAGTACAAATCTCATTGCAATTAATTACGATAAAATTATGACGGGTTTATTAGCTTGTTCAATTAATTATGATAAAATTATGACGCAGTATTTAATACTAATTGTTTTCTATATATTTGTCAAAAAGGAGAACATTATCCTAAAAATTAAAACCCTCGATAATCAATATATATGCCTTTATCATTTAACAATTAACATCATTTATTAAAAGCGTAAACTATACCCCTATATATCACTTAATAATTTTGAAGTGTGACTAATTTAAGTATTTCTTTAACTAAAATTCTC
>CAXKVX010003088.1:0-32456 GCA_964058865.1 Eleocharis quinqueflora
GCGTATGATTTTCACAGATACAACCTATATAAAACACAAACTGTTATATAAATATCCACGAGCCAATGTAACATAGATTGCATTTCCCTAAAGCCATGTGCCACAAGATACACCAATAGAAAGATAACTGGAACATGCTCATAAATGAAGATGCATTATTTGTCTTACAGGTATTTAGGGCATTCATAATTGTAAGATGTAACACTAGGGTTTCTGCCAAAAGGAAACATAACTTTGTCCGTTAAATCAAACCTCGATTTTGACTTATAGAGATAACATAATACAACAGAGACACCAATTTTCATGACTATTTTCTTTGTATGTATTTAGGGGATGGGGCAGGTTCTTAAGCCATCCCAATACCCACTTATTATCTTGATAACTTCTCACAAATTTTGCTGGGTTTCTGGTAGCATTCTTGCTTCATTGTTAAACGGAATCCTATATTTCTATATCTGGTTTCTAGTAAACAGCGGCGTGCAATTCAACAAAAATAAATTACAGACGGAGGAATATTAATATAGTATTAGTTACCTCTCCAGTATGGGCGAAACAACTGTAGAGGTAGTTCTCGTCGACCCAGTACTGGAGGTCGCCAATCCAAAGGGTTTTAACCTCCTCAAGGGTACTAGGTTGGGGATAGGGAGCGGGACCTACCGGAGCGGCGGAGAATGCGGGTGCGGCGGCGAAGGTGGCGGAGGAAGAAGCGGGTGCCGCTGCGGCGCTCCATACATGGGGGTGGGGTTGGGGTTGGGGTCCTTGCATCGTACTATCAGGCTGGCGTGAGATGAGGGAAGGAGAAAGAGAGAATACGCTTCCAAGTTTAAGCCGTCTCTGGAAGGGAGGGGAAGAGAATCGTTCGAAACCCTGGTTGAGTTGATCCAGTATCCCCGCCGATCGACCGAGCTAGGTTATTTTATTAAATTTTAATAAATATATCCAGAAAAAAAATTAATATAATAGTAAGCTGAATAGCTGATTCTGTTATGAAATTAAATTAGCGTGATTATATTATCATTGATACAAAATCAGCTTAATTACGTAATTATTATATAGTTAATTATAATTAAATGTGTTTAAATACTATTTTTAGAAATTTATTACTTCTGAAATATATATTACAAAAATATGCAAAATATTCTTTTTTTAAAAAGAGTAGCCTCAAGATGAGGCTCCGACTTCTATTAATCATAACAGAAGCAAAAATACATCAGTATATTAGCACATGATCATGTGCTTTACAACATAACAGAAATAGTAAAATTAAAAGAAAAAAACCATTCTAAACCAAATCTAAAGACAACTTTTAACCCTTCTCTTTATTACCAATCTCACATATTGGAAATTTAACTAAAAAGAATTGAATATTTTCTCAATCCCCCAGTAGGTCCTCATCTTCACTGGTATTCTGAGTTGGGTCATCTTGGATTATTATATCTCTGTCAACAGCTTGAACATTTAATTGATTTGTAAAATCTTGAAACTTATGTGTCCATTTGAAAGAGGCACCTGCCCAAAATTTGAATAAGTTAAATGTATTCCAATAAATAAATTTAGGCTGTTTAAGTGTTGTGTGCTGGAAAATGTTGGAATTTCGTTCAGTCCAAACTACTCAAATAAAAGCTGCTAAAAGAGTGCTCCAGTATTTCCTTTCTATAGAATTCATTTGAAGAAAAGAAAATCATAGATCATTACGTGATGTTAAATTAAAATATGAACTATTAATAAAGTTATTTGCAATAAACATAGGATGTATCAGTATTACAGCTTCTAATAACCAGATTATTTTTTGTTAGTATTTTATTATTTAAAGATAACCATAGAAATAATTTGTTTTTCAAAGGGATTTTAAGGACCCATACTGAATGAGATAAGTTGATTCTAATACCCCCAAAATTGAGAAATGAATATAGGGATTTAACTGAGTACCAACCAGATGGTTCCAATGACCATCTTGATGAATGTTTGAGTCAGATTTAAATTTTGGAGAACAATGAGTAAGCTATTCTTTTGAACTCTCATTTCATTAGAAACACCCCTTGATAAATGTAATTTGAAGTTATCATTATTATATACCTGAGCTATTGTATACAAATCATTATGTACTTTTTGATAAACTAATGAAAATTGCAATTTCAATGGTATATTTTGGTACCAAATATCATTCCAAAAATTTGTACTTTGACCATCACCAACTATTCTCTTATTATTGATTTGAATGAATTTATAAGTACTGCTAACATCTTTCCAAAATGGGGATGCAATATTTGTAAATTTCACATATGTAAAATATGCAAAATTTAAACTTGCGTTTTTATGTAGAAAGGCAAAGTTAAACATCGTATGTGTTAGACTTGTGATTCACCCAATGTCAAATGAGTGAGGCTAAGTTTAAAAAGAACAAATGAGGAGACTTTTGCGTATCTAGAAATAAAACTATTTTTTTAATTTATAATTGTAAGAATACAACTATCGTTAAATATTTAAGAATCGAATTTACGGAGTTAAAAAGAATAAAAAAAATTGTTGGAATCAAATTGTTGTTGGTTGTAATTAAATTAAACTAAAACATAGGTTTACATGTTTAAGAAAGTAGATGATGAGAATTAGATTTCTAGATTATCTTATCCACTTTTGTTATTAATTACTTGATTTATAAAAAGTTTTGTTTTGTATTTATGAAGGCATTTTTGTATTGTAGGTATTAAAGAATATTTCTATGTTAATATCAAACTTAAATTAGCATAATTTTCACCTTACGGTACTTGACTTTACCAATCTAAGTTCATTAAGTATTTATAACTATCTTAATTAATCTAAATAACCATACTTCATTTCGATACTTGACACGGTTAATCTAAATAATCAGGTAAAGCCTTGAGCAATAAACATTACTTTGTAGTACTCAGTTTATTATTTAATGTTGTACTAAGTAACTTTTTTTATTTGATAATTTGCTAAATAAATACAATTCAACATGTATTTGTAAATTGTATTTGTTGAGTTGTTGTGTGTAGGTACACAAGACATGAAAGGCAAATCAAGACAAACCAAGGCATGACAAGACGATATATCTCTGAGAAGCATTGGAGCACCAGAACTTAGTTCTTGGAAAGCATAGGACAATTTTTCTATTCCTCAGGTTTCAATTTATAGAGATAATTGTTGGATTAAACTCATCTCTTGTTTGACAATTCACAAAACAAATCAGTACTAAGTACTAACCTTGCACAATTGAGTTTTGTTGAGATGCTAGTTAACATAGGTACACAATTATGATGCAAATGCTCAAATATGCATATTCAAGTCAAGGCATACTCAAAGACATCAAGAGCAAGCACAAAAGACATTCACAGAGCCATGCGTTATGATAACGCATGCCAACCCGTCACAATGGGTGTACAATCCGTCATAACGGGTGCCCAACCCGTCACAACGGGTAATAGGAGAAGAGCTGAGCAGAGAAGGGATTTCCAAAATCATGTGTTGTTGTAACGCATCTAGAAGCATCACAATGCGTTCCCAACTCGTCATAATGGGTTCCTAACCTGTTACAACGGGTTCCTGCTCAAGGTGGCCCAGAAGTCAGTGGAAGAAGCATAGAAGGGCACTTCTGGAAAGGTGCCAACCTGTTATAACGGATTCTATAACGCATAACAGAGTTTTGTAACACATGAGGCCATTTTCAAGACTTTAAGACTCCAAGATGTGCTCAGCCTATATATACATTGGGGATACGAACCTGGAAGATACTTGACCCCCCCTCCCAAGCTTTTAAGCATTCAATTGAGCACCAGAAAGAGCGTTAGATGTTGGACTTAATATTGGTTTAATTCAATTTAGGGTAGAGCCAAATACCATTTTTCTAAACTACGACAAACAATTGCAACAATTTAAAATCTTCGTGCTACATGTTTGAAATAAATTAAAAGGGGCGGAAGCGTGAACTTATTGTCCATCTCCAACGTCGACTCTTTTCTTCAAAAGCTTGAGTGATCAGGAGATGTCCTTGTACGATCGCGGAAGTCTCTCCATCGGGTCCTTTGCCGATGAGTCCTTCCAAGCGATTACGGGGCGCTTTCTTTTCTCCGAGAGTATGAACACCTCAACGGAGTATGACAAACTAATGGAGTAGTATGTCAGTAGCGTTATTTATAAGGGCGTAATGCTTGGAGACCTGGCCCTATTTATAAGGGCGTTAGTGTATCTTGGAAAGATGCAAAATTAATTATCAAATATTCATTAATATTTGAAATTATATTCTCTCCAATTCTTTTCCAAATTATAATATTTACTTTGTAAATATTTCCACGAATTTGATATAAAAGCAAGAATATCCAATCAGAAAGATAACGATAAATCTAAGCAGTCAAAAGTTGCCATGAAGCAGGTCTCTTGCGGTCGCAATGAATCTCATTGCGGCCGCAATTGACTTGGCATTCCAGACTTGGCAGTTTTCTGCCAAGTGTCTTGCGGCCGAAATGAGATCTTCTGCGGCCACAATGAATCTGCTGAAAATCAACAGACTTGTTGCCAAATCTCTCCTACTACATTGCGGTCGCAATAGACTTACGTTTGTGTTGTTTTGCTTGGGCTTTGATCCAATTTGAGTTGGATTTAGTCCAAACAATATTTCTGACTTTACACTAACACCAATATATAGTTTAATTAATCATAATCGATTCATAAATAATTATAATTAATTCACTTTAATTCTATATGCATTCGTGTCCAAAATCTTAGTGAAATACATATAATGCCTTGAATATTGAATTAATCGCATTTACGACATTTCCACATATTACTCATCGTAATATTATTTGACAGTACATGACATGTAGTAATCATATAATACGTAGTTCAAACTTTATTTATTGGAATTGATGTCTCAATTCCAACATTAGAGCCTTCTCCTACACCTATCTAACATGAGAGATTTAGGATAGCTACTATTGTCTAATTGTCAATCCGAGAATATTTCTTTTCTTGCTAGTTTATAGCCTTTGATGCACTTACTTTTTTTGTTGTCAAGTAGTGCATCATTGTTCTTGATTGTGTAGTTAATCGGACATTTTACCTTGTATAGTAGTGTAGCCCCTTGCATAGATTTAGGAATCTAAGATTGGTTTGTTTATTGAAAAGAAACCAAAGATAGGTTCCGCAATTGTAAAGAATACTTATTGTTTAGTGGAATCGGTCCCGGAAGAAAGTTTTGGTTCCGGGAGTCCCGTGGATGTAGGCCTAGTTTGTTTGTAGATTGAACCACGTTATATCGAGTGTTCTTGTGTTCTCTTGATTGCTCTTGCTCTTTACTCTCTCTTTATTATTCTTGCATTTTTGTTATTTTTTAATTGCTCAATTGCTCTTAGTACTTGTTTGTTGAAAATTTAGCTAGGTGATTAAGGTTTGAAAGCTTGAATTGTAATTATTGTTAAACGATTCCACACTAGTACTTGACCTTAGTCTTTTTCCCCAAACCCAATTCTAACAATTGGTATCAGAGCCCACAAGTTCATACCTAGCTAATTTGACCAACATGAGTTTTGACATGAGTATGGTTGAACCCCCTAAACTCTTGCGAAATGGAAATTTTGAGCTTTGAAAAAGGCAATGCAAGAATATCTTAGTGGAAATGATCTTTTGTACACACTTGATAAAGGAATCTTCTATGCCACCAAGGGTTCACCCTCTAGGACCTTAGACAATAGTTATGCTTCTTATCTCATACTAAATTTTGTGGATGAGTCCATAGGTGAAATTCTTGTCGATTCTAACCTTGCATATGAAATATGGTATATTCTTGATAATACATTTAGAGAGGATACTAGCTCTAACAAGTGTGATTTAAGTCTAGTGGACCACAAGGTTGAAGCTATAACTATCTTAGAAAAAGAAGACGACATCTCGGTGCAAGAGAAAATCATTGAAGGCAAAGCAAAAGAAGGATTGAATGATGAAGTTGCTCAAATCTTCGCCAAAGTTAATGATGAATACCTTGAAGAAAGAGGAATCATGTCTACATCTTCATCTAACTCACAAGGAGAGGTATATCTAAACTCAAGTAGCTTAAGCGTAAGATCTGTGTCCAAGAATGAAAAACCCTTGTATGATGACCAAGCTATTCTTAATGAATCAAGAGTCAAATATGATCAAGCAAGGATGAGTTTAGATAAGAAGAATGAAGAGATCAATGTACTTTTGAAAAAAAAAAATTGTGAATTAGAATCAAAATTGAACCATCTTGAGTCCACTTGTGAAGAAAAGATTATATCAAAAAGTTGAATCTCCTTATGTCAAAGTTTGTGCACCTACTACAACCAATAACAAGGTAAAACCATCTAAGCCAAAAAGTTTCATCATGCCTTTAGATACAATAAAAGAGTTTCATATAATAAGTTCTCCAAATATAGAAATAATGCTAGATTGGGTACTATTACATTGGTTAAAAGGGTTGGAAAAATGAACAAGTCTATGCAAATTCAAAATTTTCTATAACAATAAATCTAAGGCTAACATATCTAAAAGGTTTTACCTCAGAAAGCCTAGAATAATAAAAACCAAAAGGCTTTATCACAAGTAAAATTGCTTTGAACACAAAAATAGTACTCTCCATTTTTGTGCAAAAATCCCTTGGATATCAAATAACTCAAGTCTTGCGTGTAATTATTGTAATCATCGTGGTCACATGGCGTTTGAGTGTCTCTTCAAAAGGAATAAACATAAAGAATTGTATGTTTGGGTTCCTAAAACTCTCAAATTAAACTAGACTAATGTTGAGTCTCTCAAAAGTAAAATCCTAAAAACAAAGAGATTTTTCAAAATAATAATATCTTTTTCAAATCGCTTAGGTATGCTTGGCTTCATCATATAAAGGGTATTCTTGAATTATAGATAGTAGTTGCTCATGTCACATGATGGGCAACAAATTTATTCTTAAGAGTCTTAAGCACGGAGGCCAAGTGATCTTTGGAAGTAATGAGCGAGAGAGTAAGATTGTCGGAATTGGGACAATTGGTAATAAACATATAACCATTGATGGTGTATACCTTGTTAATGGTTTTAATTTTAATTTGTTAAGTGTGATCAAGTTATGTGATTTCGGTTTCTAACTTAGCTTTAATGACCAAGAGTGCTTACTTTATCATAACAAAACCAATGAGTTGTTCTGTACCGGTAAAAGAACCAAGAATGTTTACTACCTTCACATCAACCATTTATCATCGGTAAACTTTATCTAAATGCAACCAATTTCGTCTCATGGTTATGGCAGCGAATGTTAGCTCATATCTCATTTACCTCTATTAAGAAACTAGCCAATCTTGAGTTAATTCATGGTCTACCAATCTCTAGGATGAATGTTGATAGCATATATGATGCGTGCATGAAAGATAAACTAACCAAGACTAGTTTTGAGCCAAAAGACCACTAGAACTCATTCACATAGACTTATCTGGATCATTTAACATACCTAGTTTGGCCAAGAAAAGATATGTATTTGTGATTGTTGATGACTCTAGTAGGTATACTTGGGCTAACTTTTTGAGATACAAATAAGAGGTTTGTGAGTACTTTATTGACTTTTGCTCACAAGTTGAGAACCAAAGTGTTAGTGTTGGTGTCCTAGACCCCAATCATATGTTTGATTATTTAGTTTATTAGTGAATGATTATATCATTTTGTTCCTTGAGTTATTATATTTTGTGGATTATCTGGGTTGATGACCTGGATTGTAGAATTCCACCAATGAAATAAATATAATTACTCTTAAAAGTCTTTGATCTTGGTAATTAGCAAGGAACACTAATTGACCAATATAAGATCAGTGTGTCGGATTAGATGATGATCACATTCTACAGATCATATGACAAAGAGTTGTCAATGCTAATCACACAGGTGTATATATCGGGATGTATAGCACTAGATAGACCCAAAATGAAATATCACATGGATTGTGTTACGTGTCATTGATATTTCATTTGTGTCATGAATTCTAGGGTTGAGATGCTTATATTTCCTACATGAGAAATATACATCGTTGGTACTGTCCAACGCTCATTTTAACTATGAGTTATATAGACAATTACTGCAATGTGTATAACTTGTGCGGAGGAACTGTACGCATCAAGATACCATTGTCCTCTATATATAATATAGATGATGATATCTCTGGGCCCCTTGATAAAGTTTGTATTATGTGCATGCAATATGATTATATGTTAATCATATCATAATTAAACTTTAGAAAATCAAGAAAGAATAATTAGCAAGGATGACACATTCCTACCTTGCAATTATTTTGATATCATGAGACAAGGAATTGACACAATAATATTTTAATATTACAGGATCATGATTTTGCATTGTGCTTTTTCATCTACATCATTTGGGTAATCAATATACCATGGCTAGTTGTATCATTGATTTATGAAATTAAAATGTTTAGTTTCATTGCCATAATGATGGGATCCCATAGGGTCACACCATATGAAAGATTAAAAGAAAATATTGTAAAATAATCCTAGTAATATTTAAAGTATGTGTGACATATTTTAAATGACTTTTGACACATGAGAGATGCATATAAATTAACATTGGATATTAATTTATATGTTGGCCTTTTAATATATGGGATTGTGGACTTAATTAAATATTAATATGATTAATGTATTTAAGCCCAAAGCCCAAATATAGGCCATAAAATTTCTGGGGAGAATTGATTAGTAATGATATAATTAAAAGAATATTGAAGTATATCATTAAACCTAATCAATTTCCATTAAAGAGGAGAGAAAATTTTGGACAGTTTTTGAGGTAACTTTAAACAGGATTTTGAAAGGGCAAACCTCAACCATTCTGAACGTATGACCTATGAAAATTGAAGCCCTTTGAGTCTAGAATCCATATGGTTCAAGTTTCAAATCGTTTGGAGTTACCTACAAAGAGTTATGACATATTTAGTACCCAAAGGTCAGAAATTCAGCATTGAACTTCTTGGCTGAAATTTGTGTTTCTCTCTCTCCCAATTTTTCTCTCATGTGTTGAGACAAAAACTCCATTAAAATTTTTGAAATTTTGAAGAAGGTTTTGAAACTAGAATTAAGTTACCACTTGTTGTTCTCTTACTAGCCTTAGAGATGCAAGTGTTTGTTTAATCTTTCGGTGGATACCTAAGGAGGCTCGACGGTTGACGAGCTAAGCACAACCATTGAAACAAGGCATAGGGAATAAGAAGATGCTAAACTAGACAACCCTACTTGATTTGATTTGGAGATCAAATCATAAGGTATAATATTATTCCCTAATTATTTAGACAAATAAATATTGTCTTTACACTTATAATAGCTAGATCATTTGTTTTGAAATGAATAAAATTTTGTTTTATTCCTTGCTTTCGAAGCATCAAAACTTTCACAAAGAGATGTGAAAATAGTCACCATTCATAGTGATCATGCATGGTAGTGAGTTTGAAAATTCAAGGTTATATGAATTGTGTTCTAGAAATGGTTACAAGCATGAGTTCTTCGCATCAAGAACACCTCAACAAAATGGAGTAGTTGAGCGCAAAAATCAAACCTTACAAGAGCTTGCAAGATCAATGCTAAATGAGTGCATAACTCCTAAATTCCTTTGGGTCGAAGCGGTCAATACCACATGTAAAATCATTAACCGGGTATATATTAGACCATTGACCTATAAGACCTCATAAGAAATCTGAAAAGGTTATAAGTCCAACATTTTTTACTTTAGGGTATTTGGATCAAAGTGTTTAGTACTTGATCAATCCTTAAGTTTGGGTAAGTTTGATTCAAGATCTTTAGAAGGAATCTTTGTATGATACTCATCCACAAGTAGAGCTTATAGAGCATACTTACTTTATTCTAAAATTATTGTTGAGTCCATTCATGTCAAATTTGATGAAAACATTACTAACATGGCAAAAAAGCATAAGGATGTTGTAGGTATAATTGACTCACATGGAGATGGAAGCACTATACAAGAAGATGCAACAAACGAAGAATTGACACAAGGAAGAATAATACTCAATGAAGAAGATGTTGAAGAAATACATGGGAAAAAATTTAGGGAGAGTTGAATGCATTGAATGAAGAATCTTCAAAAGAGTTAGAAGGCAATGAAGAAGAAAGAAACATACTCAATAAGGATATTCAAAGGGAAAGATGTCTCACCAAGTCAAACCGAATATCAAGCACCTGAAGTCCTTAGGAAGGTTAATTTTAATCCTCTTGGCAATGTGATAGGTGACTCTAGAATTAGAGTCACAGCTCGTTCTAGGTTAAATCGTATGGTATCTCATTGTGCTTTTACTTCACAATTTGAACCCACACACTTTAAGGAGGCTAATTAAGATCCTAATTGGATTCTTGTTATGCAAGAAGAACTTGTCTAATTTGAACGAAACAAAGTATGGACCTTGATACCTAAACCTTCAAATCAGACTATTGTTGGAACCAAATGGGTTTAAGTAACAAAAGGATGAATTTGGCAACATTATTAGAAACAAAGCACGACTTGTTGCAAAAGGGTATACTCAACAAGAGGGAGTTGATTATGATGAGACATTTGCACACGTAGCATGATTAGAGTCCATCAGAATTATCCTTGCTTATGCTTCTTATATGAAATTTGTGTTATATCAAATGAATGTTAAAAGTGCATTTTTGAATAGGTCTATTAATGAGGAAACATAACAAGTTTATGTTTCCCAACCAAACGGTTTTGCAAACCCCTCTCTCACTAACCATGTTTATAGATTACACAAAGCCTTGTATGGTCTAAAACAAGATCCCAGAGCTTGGTACGAAAGATTGAGTACATTCTTAATTGTTAACGGTTTTAAAAGAGGCTTAAAAGATATAACTCTTTTCACAAAGAAAGAAAACAATGATATTTTCTTAGTACAAATCTACGTGGATGATATTATCTTTGGATCTACTAACCATTCGCTTGCGGGGAATTTCTCAAAACTCATGAATAGAGAGTTCGACATGTCCATGAGGGGCGAGCTTCCTTGGATTGCAAATTAAGCAAAATGGAGAAGGAATTTTCATAAATCAATCGAAGTATGCCAAGGAGCTAATCAAGCGTTTTGGAGTTGAAGATAGTAAAGCAATAAATACACATATGGCAACCAACACACATCTTGGTATTGATGAGTGCGGAAATCAATGGACATTTCACTCTATAGAGCCATAATTGGAAGTCTCCTTTACCTCACTGCAAGTCGACCGGATATTATGTTTGTCGTATGTTTATGTGCGAGATTCCAAGCTTGCCCAAAAGAGTTAAGAGAATCTTGCGCTATGTAAAAAATACAATTAATCTTGATATATGGTATGATAGAACTACCAAGTTAAGTTTAATTGGGTATACCGATGCAGATTTTGCTGGTGATCGAATGGATGGGAAAAGCACTAGTGGGACATGTCAATTCCTAGGTGGGTCTCTAGTGTCTTGGTCAAGCAAAAATCAAATTTCGGTTGCTCTCTCTACGGCCGAAGCAAAGTATATAGCCGCAAGTAGTTGTTGTACCCAAATTTTGTGGATGGTTCAAACTCGTAAGGACTATGACTTGCATTTTACCAAGGTACCAATAAAATGTGAAAATACTAGTACTATATGTTGTAATTGAGATGTCAATTTCAATAAATAAAGTTTGGACTACGTGTTATATGATTATAACATGTCACATATTGTCGTCTAATATTACGAGGAGTAATATATGGATATGCCAAATAATGTGATTAACTGATATACAATGGCATTATACGTATTTCACAAAGATATTGGACACAAATGCATATAGAACTTAAGTAAATTAATTATAACTATTAATGGACCAATTATGATTAATTAAACTATATATTGGTGTTAGTGTAAAGTCAGAAATATTGTTTGGGCTAAATCCAACTCAAATTGGATCAAAGCCCAAGCAAAACAGCACAAACGCAGGTCTATTGCAGTCGCAATGGAATAGGAAGATTTGGAAATAATCTTCTGAATTTTAGAAGATCTATTGCGGTCGCAAGAGACTTGGCAGATTTCATGTCAAGTCTGGAAGCCAAGTCTATTGTAATCGCAATGAAATCCATTGCGGCCGCAAGAGACCTATTCCAAGGCAGACTTTGACTGCTTGATTTACCATTATCTTTTCTGATTGGATGAAAATATTTTCAATAGTGAATATTAGAATTTGGAAAAGAATTGGAGAGAACATAATTTCAAATATTTGATGAATATTTGATAATTAATTTTGCATCTTTCCAAGATACAACGACTCTATAAATAATGTTGGGTCTCCATTCATTCAAAATGGTTCGTTGAACAGAAATTCCCGGTTATCGACATAGGAAACATGTGATGTGCATAAGAATTCTTATACCATTACTCTATTGTTTCGTTCGTAACTTTGGAGAAAGGAAAGGCGCCGGGATAAACATGGATTAGATCACTAGCGCACTAGTCACGCTTCTGCACTTCCATTCGAGGGCTCCGTTAAAAGGACAAGCATACAAGGGATACCGTAGGGGTGGAATGTAAGTACCGCTTCCGCACTCATTTTAATTATTTCGACATGTAGCACAGAGAATTTTGTGAATTATTGCAATTAATTATCGTAATTTAGGGATTTTGGTTTGTGGCTCTTATCCTAAATTGAATTGCATCAAATTAAGTCCAACAAGTGGTATCAAAGCCAACTCCGTTGCTCGTGTTTGAAATTTTGTGATTTTCTAGAAATATCGAATTAATTGTTGCAATTTTGGTTTTTTTGCTTTCTTGAATTTGTTGAATAATTATTTTTGGGTATTTTTAAACTAGAAATTTGAATTTTGTCGAATTTCTGTTTTTTCGTGCGAATTTGAAATGATATTATTCAAATTTTATGTTTATTAATATTTAGAATAATTATTTGAACAAATAAAGTATTTTAAGAAAGAGATGCAACAATTTAAGTGATAAATTCAAAATAGAAATTTTCCAGAACAGTTTATTTCCATAACAGAGCAAATTTGCACTAAAATCATGTTCATTGCGAGCGCAATGAAGTTCATTGCATTTGCAATGTATTTAGGGCAGTGTTCTCTGTTTTGGAAATTCATAAATTGTACAAACAGGTGTCTTGCAGCCCAAGACAATAGGAAAACAGTTCTATTTTGGACAGAATTGATTGAATTGAGCATGTATTGATTTCTGAGTTGATTGGCAGCAAAATAATTGAACTGATTGGTGCATTGCGGCCGCAACCCAAGCTATTATGCCCGCAATAGATCTGTTTTATGTGTGTTTTCTAGAAATCCAGAGAGCAACAATTGAATTGACAGGACATATTGTGGCTGTAAGGCATTGCATTGTGGCCGCAATGACTCTGGAAAATAGTACAAACATTGAATTGACAGGTTTACTGTGCTATTTTCCACAAATTATTTTTTTGTTAATTAGGAGTAGCTGTAAATTAATTATATTTAAGATATATATATAATTACAATTAATTATGCTACGAGATTACTACCATTTTATCTTAATATATAATTTGGCTAATATCTATAATTAGTGTAAATACTAATAAAAGACAAGATAAAATTGCTAAATTCTAAAATGATTCAATTTAAGATTAAAATATGGTAATAATAAATATTTAGCGATTTTCTAAAGGTTTTAGTAAAAACTAAATATGTTTAAAAGTCTATATTTTTGTAAAAATATATATGTATTTTATTAATAATAGAAAAATTGGTTAATTCTAAATTAAAGCCCCTATTAGTTGATAAAATTATATATATATTATGGACGAGTAGTTCCCTCTTAGGATACATCCAATGTAGACTTTTGCACGATTTAAATCTATTTAAAGGCAATTTGGGATACATGCCTTATCTCGTTAAACGATATTGTTCGCTTTCGAACACTATCGCTAAAGTTACGAGCAAGATGACCCATGAAAAGTAAAAGAACGTGTATTAACAACTGATTATTAATTTCTCCCTTCGGAGGATTAATACATTAAGTAATTGTTAATACACATAAGGTAAGGTGCATAAAGAAATAGTAATGAGAAACTACGTGCTAGTGATGTCTAGAAAAATATTTGAGGCTTGGTACTTAAGTAGTTCGCTTGTGACTCACGTCCCTCACTTGACTGGCCTGATCACTAGTACGTAGGTATGCCAATCAGACCCATCGGCAAGAGCGGCAAAATGGCTCATTTGTACTTGTGCATAACACCAAAATATCTAAGAGTATTGATCGCTCCCATCGGAGCATCATACTGGATAGTACATTGGTTACAATGTAATTAATGAAGATATTTTTAGAGTTCTTTGGTCAAGGTCTTTGAATAGACTACAAAATTGTGATTAAGAATTAAATCATGACAGATTGTTACATGATTAAATACATATTTTTAACATAAGGTTTCGAGTTGTCATTTATCATGCATGACAAATGTGATAATCCTTAAGTTTCATGTAATCATTAATCGATCCATAGGTAGATAATGATCATCATGGGAGGTTATCGTAAAAGTTAATTGTCAAGCATAGGGCAAGTAATAAGTGTGGTGATGAATATGATTTCAATATGATCAGTTACCTAGCCCAACGAAGGAGTAACCATAATCATTTATCGTCAATACTTAATTGCTATTACAAAATATACAAAGTAAATGATATCATCAAAAGATAGTTCATTAAAAAAATCAAATATCTTGTTGGATAATATGAACAAAGCCTTAATTAAAAATGATGTGAAGTTTATTCTTCTTTTGTTTGCTAAAGTGAAAAGAATATTGCTTAAAGCTAAATAGATAAAGAAAATGACATATGATCATGAATTTTTTCCAAGTAATACACTTTATTCAGAATGAAATAAAGTGGAAAGTAATTGAAAAATAGATGATCACGTCATTAAAGTTTTGAATCCAAAATCAAAAGAGCAAGAGGCAAAATTAAAGAGAAGGACAAAATTGCTAAAAGTAATATTTATATCAACTTGCTTTGATTAAGAATAACAAGGTACATTAAATGTATTCTTAACAAAATTCATTTGTATAAAACAAGAAAGAAAAATGAGCTAATTAGTAAATAACAAGTATGCTGCAGAAAAGTGTAAATGTTGGTTTGACAATTAAAGAATTAATTTTTAGGCATTATCATTGCAAAATTTAGTACGTTATTTTATAACGAAAAGAACTGAAATAAAGGCATAAAGGTTGTTTTGAAAAATTGCAACATTTGAATCTATGTGATATAAAAAGCTAAAGATATCACCCTTTAAGAAAATTAAGAGTCCCAAACTTTGAATTATCTAAGCTTAAAAGTTCTTTGAAAAAAATATGATATTTAAGTAAGGATGAAAAATATACAAAATATATATATATCACAATCTTATTTCTGTTTCTAATTAAGACAAGTATTAAATTTTATTTAATTTGAAATAGAAATTTATCCATCATGATTCAAAATAAGTTATTTTCAATTTTTCATCTAAGCAACCTTTTGAGTAAAGCCTATCATTGGTGAATATTTTTGCAAAATTTAATGCAAAAGATATTTTTGAATAAAATTAACCATCAAAGTTATTACACATATGGCCAAGTTTTGGTCAGAAGGAATTTTGTCAAAACCAACAAACATGATGAAATGTGAATCCAACAAGAGTAACATATGTCGAATAATACAAAATATATGTAATCCATTTGATATGGATAATTGAAAAGGATAAAAGTATTATGTTAACATTTGATATAGATATAGATACATATTACTATCATCATCTAAGTTAAGACTTGGAGTATAATAGATTTTAAATGAATTTGGGTCATTTATATTGTCGAATTTTATTCGCAATAAAGAGAAATATAATGATGCAATTATAATTACATATAAAATCTATGATAATAAGTCTAAAGTACTACAACATAATGCAAAATATATTTTAAATACTCACTGAATGCAACTTGATTAAACCATAAAATGGTTTGAATGTATATTTGGATCTTTAATGAATATGAGTATGTTCAAATAAAGTTAGACTCTTTAATAATCATGTATTATTAAAGATATTCAAATTGAACAAAAGAAATAATAAGTTGTCATTTGAGCAAGTTTCTCTAAAGACATTATTACAAACCTACAAAACACAAATAATTGAGACATTAGATTCTTAGAGGATATATGGTTTGGGGGGGGGGGGGGGGGAGGGAGATATGATAAAAGATGAGATTTTAGACATTAATGATACATATTTTTAAGATTGGAGATTTTGATAAAGTCCATAATCGTTTTTTTCGAAAAAGAAGAAATGAATTAGAATAAAGCATGGGCCTTCGCTCAGCCTTTTATTCTAATTCGAGTCAAGACCAGTGAGAATATGATTTAGGACCTCCGTTCTGATCATGTTCTCAATCTGGTCAAGGTTTCATATCGAAAAATAATCTCGGATTTTATCAAAATCTATTAATCATTTTTCCGAAAAGAGAGACATGAATTAGAATAAATCTTGGGCCTTCGCTCGACTTTTTATTCTAATTCAAGTCAAGACTAGTGATAATATGGTTTTCAAGACCTTCGCTCGAACCATGTTCACAATCTAGTCAAGGTTATATATTGGAAAATAAATCTTAAGTCTATTAATCGTTTTTCGAAAAAAGGAGACATGAATTAGAATAAAATCTTGGGCCTTCGCTCATTTTTTTATTCTAATTCGAATCAAGATCAGTGAGGATATGGTTTAGGACCTTCGTTCAAATCATATTCACAATCTGATCAAGGATGTATATCGAAAAATAAATCTTTTATCAATAGGCAAACTCCACCTCAAATAAGAGACTCAATTAATGACACATAGACCCAAAACAAGCCCAAATAGATGTGTTGCTTCAAGCAATGATTTTGGCTATAAGCTTATGGGTGTTTTGGAATAAGAAAATTTGTGTTGTTAAATGATGATTCAGTTAAATACTCAGCAGTATATTAAATAACACATATGACCCAAAATTGACCCAAATAGACATATTTCTTCTTGCAATTATATTGGATGTAAATCAGTGTGTATTTTGGAATAAGATATTATTATGTTGTCTGATGATAATTCAACTGTTGAGGAAATACTCAAAGAAATGTTATGCAAGTGCCAAGATTTACTAGAGTATGCAGATTGCAACTACGAAGTCGTGTTTTCAAATTTTTCTATAAAACATGACTAAAGAAATAATTATATACTCTAGAAAGTGAATTAGTCATCTTATATACAGAAAATGAAACTACTTATTGATAATATTGAATATTTTCCTCATTACCTTAAAGTGCTAAAATCCGTTTTAGTACAAATGAAAATTCGGAACAATACGTAATTGAAATGGTAATGTTGAGAAATATAAAGTTAAATTTTATCGGTAAAAGGATTCATATATAAGTTTATAGTTATAAAGAATTTTCCTTAAAGATTCTTTAAAAGAATTAATGGCACCATGTTTAAAAAGTTTTGAATAGATATTAAGGATGCAACTTAAGAATTCTTCATTAAGGTTATAGGTTGCACAAAGAAAATAATATCTATGCAATTGAAGGGTCTCAATAAAGTATTATCAAATTGTAATCTAATTAAATGTTGATAAACCAGATTATTCAAGTTATGTGAGAGTAAAACAGAAATACAAAATGTCTCAAAGAATAAGGATTAATGCCCCCGATTGAAATCAAAAGCAATAAAAATCTAAGTATTTATTATAAGCATTAAATATGTTGATATATAGCCATATGGTTATTGTGTTATATAACGACATATTCAAGAAAATATTTAGTATAAAGATATTTATAAGATCTTCTACTAGATCTTAAAGGACTTATAGCAAACAAAAAAATGATACTCAAGTATCACATGTTGGAAAAGTTTTTTGAGGTCATACCAAATCTGATTTCAAGATTAAGTGCATGTTCTCATAAAGTCGTCACTCTAATGAACTCAGTGTAGAGATCATTTAAGATATATTGTAATAATAAAGGAGCTAGCATGATAATACTAGAAACTTAATAAGGTTGAAATGTTTTTCATGTAAGTTTCCTAAAAGAGAGATTAAAAGATAGAACATGCAACATTACAGGCTTCATATCCACAAAATTTTGTGGAAAATGTGGGAGTATGATTTTGAGGACATATATGTTCTATGTAATTTGCAACAAATTGTAATATATATGAAAGTTACATCTCTCGATAATACCGGAATTAATATGTTTACTAGTAGTATAAAAGAAAGGTTGGAAGATAGAACATATAATAGTACAGACTTCGTGCTCACAAAGTTTGTGGAAAATGTGAGAGTCTGATTTTGAGGAAATATATGTTCTATGTGATTTGCAACAAGTTGTGATTTATATGCAAGTCACACCTCTTTCTTCAAAGTTTTGACCTCACTAAAGTAGTGATGACCCATTCGGAAATAGACACGTATAATCACATTTTCGTGTAATTTCTGAACTATATGATCAAAGTCTAATTCATGTCATCCATAAGTATTTGGTAATGTGATTTATATCGGAAAAGCCACGCAGAAAATATGGTGATTTTCATTTAAGTCCCTTGTTGGTATAACTGGTGGACCAAATTGGTTAAGAAATACGAAAAGAAAGATAGAAAAGTTAAAGTGATCCGACCGGATCCCGACATGTAATAAAATGGACCACACTTGTCCATGTGGGAGATTGTTAGAATTGAGATATCAATTTCAATAAATAAAGTTTGCACTACGTGTTATATGATTACTACATGTAACATACTGTCGCCTAATATTATGAGGACATATATGTTCTAATATTTTGGGCACGAATGCATATAGAACTTAAGTAAATTAATTATAATTGTTAATGGATCAATTATGATTAACTAACTATATATTGATGTCAGTGTAAAGTCAGAAATATTGTTTGGGCTAAACCCAACTCAAATTAGATCAAAGCCCAAGAAAAATAGCACAAACGCAAGTCTATTGCGGCCGCAATAAGATCCTTTGCGGTCGCAATGGAATCGAAAGATTTGGCAATAATCTTCCGAATTTTCAGAAGATCTATTGCGGCCGCAATAGCCCTTATTGCAGCCGCAAGAGACTTGGCAGGTTTCTTGCCAAGTCTGGAAGCCAAATCTATTGTGATCGCAATGAAATCCATTGCGGCCGCAAGAGACCTATTCCAAGGCATATTTTGACTGCTTAGATTTACCATTATCTTTTCTGATTGGATATTATAGCTATCATACCAAATTCGTGGAAATATTTACAGAAGTGAATATTAGAATTTGGAAAAGAATTTGAGAGAATATAATTTCAAATATTTGATGAATATTTGATAATTAATTTTGCATCTTTTCAAGATACACTGACGCCTCTATAAATAGCGTTGCATCCATTCACAACGGTTCGTTGAACAGAAATTCTTGATTATCGACATAGAGCACATGTGTTGTGCATAGCCTCATTCTTACACCATTAAAAGAATTACTTCATTGTTTCGTTCGTAACTTCTTGAGAAAGGAAAGGCACCGGGATAAACATGGACTGGATCGCTAGCGCACGATGTCACGCTTCGGCACTTCCATCTGAAGGCTTCGTTGAAAGGACAAATGTACAAGGGAGATCATAGGGGGTGGAAGGTAAGTATCACTTTCGCACTCGTTTTAATTATTTCGATCACGTAGCACGGAGAATTTTGTGAATTATTGCAATTGATTGTCGTAATTTAGGAATTTTGGTTTGTGGCTCTTATCCTAAATTGAATTACACCAAATTAAGTCCAACACTATAATGATGTCCACAAATCCAATAGCTCATGCAAGAACCAAACACATATACATTAGGCACCAATTTCTCAAAGACCATGTAGAAAAAAAGAATATAGAACTTGTGTATATTGATATTAAGAATCAAATTACGGATATCTTTACAAAGCCTCTTAATACTAATCAACATATTGAATTGAGATTCAAGTTAGGAATGATTGAAATTGCAAATTAACTTGATAATGTCTCTTGATTATTGCTCCTTTATTCTTAAAATTGAAAATCCTAATTGAGAATGATGACTTGTGCTTTATTTGTCAAATCTTATATCATTAAGGGGAGCAACATTTAAAACTTGACTTGTTTATAAACATGTGCTAAAATTCAGGAAGAGCTTTTGTAATTGAGCTTTTTGTCAAACTTTACAAAAAGGGAGAGAAATGTTATTATGTGCATCATATGTTATGCACATCACATATGATTTTGAAAATTACCAAAAGGGGAAGTTTGTTGGATTAAACTCATCTCTTGTTTGACAATTTGCAAAACAAATAAGTACTAATCTTGCACAATTGAGTTTTATTGAGATGCAGGTTAACACAAGTACACAATTGTGACGCAAATGCTCAAATATGCATATACAAGTCAAGACATACTCAAAGACATCAAGAGCGAGCACAAAAGGTATTCACAGAGCCATGCATTATGGTAACGCATGCCAACCCGTCACAACAGGTGTATAACCCGTCATAACGAATGTTAAGAGGAGAAGAACTGAGCAGAGAAGGGATTTCCAGAGCCATCTGTTGCTGTAATGCATCCTAGAAGCGTTACAACGAGTTCCTGCTGAAGGTGGCCCAAAAATCAGTGGAAGAAACACAAAAGATCATTTCTGGAAAGGTGCCAACTCGTTATAACGGTTTCTGTAATGCGTCACAGAGTTTTGTAATGCATGAGGCCATTTTCAAGACTTCAAGACTCCAATATGTGTTCAACCTATATATATATTGGAGATACGAACTTGGAAGATACTTGAAACCCCCACAAGCTTTCAAGCATTCAATTAAGTATCAGAAAGAGCTTTAGAGCTTTCTCCTACAGCTGCCTAACCTGAGAGATTTATGATATCTACTATTGTCTAATTGTCAATCTGAGAACACTTCTTTTCCTGCTAGTTTATAGCCTTTGGTGCACGACATTTGTGTTGTTAAGTAGTGCATCACTGTCCTTGATTGTGTAGTTAATCAGACATTTTAACTTGTAGAGTGGTGTAGCCTATTGCATAGATTTATGAACCTAAGATTGGTTTATTTATTGAGAAGAAACCAAAGATATGTTTCGCGATTGTAAAGAACACTTATTGTAGGCTTAGTTTGTTTGTTTGTAGGCTTAGTTTATCACGGGTTAACCCGGGTAGGGCGAATATGGCACGGGTTACCACGGGTCGGGCAGGTTCATGATGGGTTTGCCACGGGACGGGTCGGGTCGGATCACGGGTTTGACGGGTCACGGGTTAGAACGAGTTTCAGGGAAAATGAGGCTCCCCACTTCGTCGTAGATCCACGGATTTTTTTCCACGGATCGGGGCGGGTTTACATCTCGGAGCAGGTTGATCACGGATCGAACACGAATCGGACCACAGACGAGTCGACCCGTCCAAATTTTTTTAATACTCTAGTCAAAACCACTCCAAGTTCCAACCTTAAAAAGATCCCCTCACTCTAAACTGTCTAGCATCAGAATATTGCCTCGGATTAAGAATGCCGTCGAATTATTATCGGCAAAGATTCGTGCTTAGTCAAAGATCCAAAGGCTGGAAAAGTTCCATCATCACTGTCGAGGTCCCAATGAGGCAAGCCAAAGGATAAGCACCCGCCTCTACATGTCTTCCCTCCCCGGCCTCTTTGTTTCTTCCAAATCAAATAAAACCGAAGGCTGACGCACATTCTCCATCGCCCCGTAACAAATCTCATGTTGCTTCCCTGAGCACGCATCTCAAAGTCTCTCTGCTCCAGACCTCCTCGCGCATATCTCTTCCACCTCCTCCTCTCCTTCGCCTCGTACAAATCACCACCGGGAAGATAAGCATTTACATAACCTCCCGACGCACAGAAATTTATCCCCTCTTCGCATCGGGGAATCATCTTCGTTGTAAACATCTCTCGTTGTTAGAAAGGGATTAATTTTCTTAGATTGTAAGGCCACAATCGTGAGAGAAGCTCGGGGTTCATGGCGGTCCCGGCGGTGATTCTGCTGCTTCCTTTTGGCCTTCTCTTCCTTCTCTCCGGTCTCGTTATTAACTTTGTCCAGGTCGTTCGCGCATTCCTTCTCATTTAATGATTTTTGTGTGCGTTTGTTGCTTTATCTCGTTTTTAGCTTTAAATGGCTTATGTCCATATGGATCTATGAGTTTTAGCTGTTTGTTCGTTTCAAACTGGATTCTCAGTGGACACCCGATGAATTGATCACTTTGAGGTTATTTTTGTAGTATCGCGTTCCTTGCTTGAGGGAGAGTTGGGTTGATCTGAGAAAATTCTAACATTCTTTTTCCCGTTACAGGCTATTCTTTTTGTTTTAATAAGGCCTATATCAAGGAATCTTTATAGGAGGATTAACAGGTCATTGGCAGAACTGCTTTGGCTCCAGCTTGTCTGGCTTGTTGACTGGTGGGCAGGTGTACGGGTAAATACCTGACTGTTGTCTCTTTATTATTTGATTGTTTCTCCTTTCGCAAGTTTTAGTGCTTCTCCATTTAAAACTTATTGTGCAAACTAACATCAAACTTGTCTGGTTCTTCCGTTTGTGGTGTGAAATCATGTAGTGGCGGACATGTGAATCATATAAGTGTGCGTGGAATTGCACACTAACATCAGATTAAAAGACCAGGGAATTAAGGACTTTAACTTTTGGTGGAATTGCAGTTTTCTTTGTGCAACATTTTTGTACTGGCGGACATGTGAATCATATAAGTGTGCGTGGTATCAATACACCAATGTTGTGACCAAATTTGGTTTTCTTGTCGAGCATTACATCATAAAATGATTCTGTTGAGTAGACTGGCCTTGTCTAGATGTGTTCATAGGTCTCATTGAGATGCAGCTAGTAAAAGTGAGATCGAAAACTTGTTCTTTCAGCAACAGTCAGACAACTTGGGTGATGGACTTATATGATTCTGTCACAATTGTCTAATGATTTTCTCTTGTTTTCATAAAAATATTTAGCAATTCATTAACAATTCGGTCAGGTAGTATTGAAAGAAAAACAGAGAAGATTAACATTCTTATCTAAAAGGGTCACAGATGTGTGTATTGTTATTATTTTTATTATTTTGCAAGTAAGTTTATATATCTTGTCAGAGTAATTTTTCCCCCATTTTTTAGGTTGAACTCTATGCTGATTCTGAAACATTCAACTTAATGGGTAATGACTTGTCAGCTTTTTTTATAGCAATCTTTCTTAATTTTGTCATGCACTGAATTTAGTGCTGCAAGTTGAAAGAATTTATTTAAAAGAAACTCAAGTACCATTGGCATCAGATTAAAAGACCAGGGATTTTGGAGCTCTTGCACCCAGAATGCCCAACAGTAACACCAGGTTGCAGTGTCACCAATAATTAGGATTAGTTATCTGTAATCTTTGACTTGAGAATCTGGTGTAGCAGAAATCAAAGTGAATAAGAGAAGGTAAAATCTATACTCCAGTACACAGTCCTTGATTTTCTTCTAGGTAAAGAGCACGCTCTTCTAGTCTCGAATCTGGTTTAGCAGAAATCAATAATTAGGATTAGTTATCTGTAATCTTTGACTTGAGAATCTGGTGTAGCAGAAATCAAAGTGAATAAGAGAAGGTAAAATCTATTACTCCAGTACACAATCCTTGATTTTCTTCTAGGTAAAGAGCACGCTCTTCTAGTCTCAAATCACAGAAGTGACATTGATTGGCTAGTTGGATGGGTTTTAGCTCAGGTATATACTATGCATATATGATATATGCATATTTTCTTCCAATATTTTGTTATTATTATCACTATGACTCATGGAACGAAGGATCCCATTCCATACCATGTATACTGAAAAAGAAAACTTCCCTTGTTTCAGCGATCTGGCTGCCTTGGTAGTGCTTTGGCTGTCATGAAGAAATCTTCCAAATTCCTTCCTGTGAGATATCAACTTTCTACAGTCATTTTAGGTTATGATAACTGGAGGTGTCAAGGTACTTGTTTGGTGAGTTAATTCTTACCTGGTCACATGTTTATAGGTAATCGGCTGGTCTATGTGGTTTGCTGAGTATCTCTTTTTAGAGCGGAACTGGGCCAAAGATGAAAGCACACTAAAGGTATTCAAAATATTCTCAACAAAATTTTCATATTTGAATGCCTTGAAGTATTTATTGGAACATGATGCATGTTGGTATAAAATGGGCAGAGAGGTCTGCAACGGTTAGAGGATTTCCCAGTACCATTCTGGCTTGCTCTTTTTGTAGAAGGCACCCGCTTCACCCCTGCTAAACTTCTAGCAGCTCAAGAATATGCATCAACACAGGGCATCCATGTTCCTCGCAATGTTCTTGTTCCTCGTACAAAGGTCTTTCTTTTTTCTTGTCTTCTGATCCTTATTAACTTAACTGAATTGGATTCCTGCCCATTTTCTGACTGAAACATTTTGTTGTGGACGGAAACCGAGCACATATAATGTTTTGGGGAAAGTGAAATTTTGGGCTATGTTTTGTTCAGGGAAGTGAAGGGGATAAGAGGACTCTCACCACCACTCTCACATGGGACACAATACAACCCTCTTTCCCTTCACTTTATCTCTCTAACAAACATGGCTGTAGGGATCAAATGTGAGATACTTGGGGAATTGTATGTAACTCAGTAACTCCCTTTCTGTTTTCTGCCAGTTTCCCATGGATGGTTAAATTTATGCTGCTTAAAATGTTTCAATATGCATCTTAGTCCTTTTCCAAGGGTACAAAACTTTTCCTGTTTCTATTACCAGTTGGAAAAATTGGATCAAATTTATGACAGCATTTATGTCATGATGATATTAACTGGGATATGTATGCAAATATTACTTGTAACCAATACGAATCATCTATGTACCATGTGCAATTGCATACACATCATAAGCAATGTAAAATGTTGCTGTGATGAGAGTATTATTTTTGACGGATCCCAAAGTTGGGCAGAACTTATACAATGCATATTGGAAATTTGAAAAACCATGGTGATATTTGGAATTTTGAGGACCAAAATTGGAAATGGTTGATACTTTAATGAGCATCTGTAACTCCTTGAGTTCTATTTGCAGTATTATCTTAATATTATGTTTATGTACCCCACATGAACTCATATATATCTGTCTTGCATGTGCAAATTTCCTTTAAAAGTTGGTAGGTTTGTTTTGCCCAAACAACATGCAGAAGTTGAAGAAGTAGATTTGATTTGGGGTATGCCTATTGTGGGTAGGGAACTCCATGACGTATACTTATTGGAAGGGTTGGTTTTAAATCACAGACAATATTTAAGAGCTAAGTATTAGGTGGCCTACTTTATATATGTTGTCACAAATCTGGCAGATAGTGTCTAGTTGTAGATGCTGTCATTTAATATGAGTATTAGATATACTATGACCTTTTCTGCAGAGAAGTTGTATTTTGAATAAGTATGATAGAGATTCTGAACTCCGCCTATGTTTTAAATAGCCAGTCCCAAGCCCGGAAAGGAGTGTGATAGACTTGGCAAGCCAACGTAAAAATTCAGCTAATCTGATGGAAATGAAATCCAATATGGACTTCATTTCTAGCCTACCCCAACTTGTTTGGGACGAAATGCTTTGTTGTTGATGATGATAGAGATTTGGATCTGATGCCTTTTCACCTTGTGTTAAACTTCTGTAGTAATCACTTATCACTTGTACCGATTAATAGAGACCATTTTATTCTTGATCTGTGTAATGTCTTGCTTGATGGAAATCTGGGACGACAGAAATTGTTGGCAGTTAATTCACTCTTTCTTACCTAATATTTTCAGGGCTTTGTTGCATCAGTAAGCATCATGCGGTCATTTGTTCCTGCCATATATGACACAACTGTAATTATTCCTAAAGATCAACCTTCTCCTACCATGATGAGAATTTTGAGAGGGCAGTCGTCAGTGGTAATTCTTGTAACTTCAATTTTTAATTTTTTTAATCTTTTTATATGAAATTCATTCTTCTCATGGCAAGTTATATTTTCATGTAATATATGCAGGTGCATGTGCACATGAGGCGGCGTCTGATGAGCGAGTTGCCTAAAACAGACGAAGAAGTCTCACAATGGTGTCGGGATATATTTGTTGCAAAGGCATGTAGAATTTTGAAATATTGCTAATATGTAAATTTGATTGTTGATCAGTCTTGTAGTTCTATTAATTTTGTATTCTTACAGGATGATTTGCTGGATAAACACATAGCAGAAGGTTCTTTTGGTGGGGAGGTTAGGTCATTGGGTCGGCCATTAAAATCTTTGCTGGTAAGAAAAAACTTCAATGTTTCTCATTTTCTATTTTTATTTTATTTTTTCCATTTTGATATCATCTTCAAAATTTCATCTCTAGCCTACCCCAACTTGTTTGGGACTAAAGTCTTTGTTGTTGTTGTTTGATTCTGAAAAACTTTATGCATGATTTGCGATATTGGGTTTAGTTAACATATCATCTTAATATCAAATGTCCATTTATTACTTGTCAAGACACCTGCAACGATTTAAAAATAAAATCTGAAACTGCATGCAGGA
Source organism: Eleocharis quinqueflora (assembly GCA_964058865.1). Classification (NCBI taxonomy): domain Eukaryota; kingdom Viridiplantae; phylum Streptophyta; class Magnoliopsida; order Poales; family Cyperaceae; genus Eleocharis; species Eleocharis quinqueflora. The sequence goes on from CAXKVX010003088.1 coordinate 26,563, forward strand.
TTTGGGCTATAGTTGGCTGCATGAGATTCCAACTTAATATCAAATGTGCATTTATTACTTGCTAAAACATGTGCAATGATTAGAAATAAAATTCTAAACCATTTATCTTCAGCTGAAACTGACAAATAGGTTTGAGATTAAGGTCCATTCTGGTTTAGTAGTTTTAAATTTTGATTATTGGACGGACAATTTTCTGTGTTCCAAATTTTGATTATTTATTTTTGGTATTCTGCATGGGGTGAGGGAGTGGGGTTAACAAAAGTGAAAAGCTGCAATAGTTGTTCCAATTTGTTCTCTGTTCCTAGAATACAAACTCACTTAGGGGGAATATAGGCTAGAGCGACACTTGTTATGAATATACTACATATTGATAGCATCCTTGCCTTGGTAATATTTGAGTTTTCGTGATGGTACCGACTGAAATACCAGTCCTTATTTTTGGATTGCTGTAAGCTCTCTCATTGTCTGAAAGCCCTAATTCAATCTGTCCCTGTTGTTGATAGGTGGTGATCTTCTGGTCATGTCTTCTTTCATATGGCACATTCAGATTTTTCAAATGGACTCAGCTCCTGTCTACATGGAAGGGGGTTGGATTCACATCTCTTGGTCTAGTTATAGTGACGATGTGCATGCATATATTTATTGTTTTCTCTCAGGCTGAGCGATCCAGTTCGGCCAAAGCTGCAAGGGATCGGGTCAAGAAAGAGTAGAACCCTGGCCAGTTCTAAATTAGAGAAACATCAGTCAAGTATTGAATGCTGAAATTGTGCTGTAAAGGTAGACTTCTGTTGCAATTGTTTATGCAGAAGCTGGTTGATTTTATTTAATTGTTTATTTGGTATCAGGTATGTCCTGCATAGGTTGGGCCTTGTGTTTAGTTGGCTGCATTAGTTAAAACTTGTTTTGAACATTATAACTTGGACAGTGAATAAGTAGCTGATTTTTACGAAATCTGTAGAAGGCATTACTTAGGTTGTCAATTATTACGAAATTAAAGCTTCTTGAACTTCATTCGTGTGCCCGTCATGCCCTCCTGTGTTTTGACCAGCTCGATTTTGAACTTGAGAAGCAATATTTTATTTTTCTTTTGGCTGGTTATCGGATGCATGAAATTCTGATGTTGCCTGATATTAGAATCCCTTGTCATCATCGCCAGTGGAGAGTTCTCACTGGGAGGTGTAGGCAAATCTGTATTATTAAATCTTTATCTTAAAAGTTCAGGTAAAAGCATGCGCCTACCTTTTGCAACTTTGCAAATGTGTACTTCTATACTGTTAATCAAAACAAGCTGTGATGAATGTAATTTCTATAATCTTACATTGAAATATGGCCCATGTGACAGCAAAGCACCAGAGAAATCATCAGATGTTCTAGCATTTTCTACTCTAAACAACCGGTCTTGATGGATATTCTTGCAAAATTCAAGCCAATTTATTACTTGTAGAGTTGTAGTTGTTGTTTCATTAATGGCAATAAATAGTTTTTGTTAGTACCACCTACACTTTAGAGCTCCGAACTTCCCACAACCGCCACGGTGTGCTTCTAATTATGCGAACCTGAAAGATCGGCATTAGTAGGATTTATATCCGTTGTTATAAAAGTGATGGCTGGTCTGACATTGTATCTGACCGTCCTTATTTAACTAGGCACCACCTGCCATCACTTCTATGGCAGCAGATGCGGATGCGGCATTATTATGGTGAACAAGTTCCAGTTTTTCAATGAACGTTGAATGTAGGACTGATTTGATAAAACTAAAAACCTTAAGAACTGAAGTCATACACCAGTTATATTTTAATAACTAAAACGTTGTCTTTAAAATTTTAAAGATAAAATGATAACAAAATTATATTTATTTAAGAATTAAATTGATACTTCTAAATTTTTAAAAATCAAAATAATAAAATGATGATACTCTAAAAATCAGTCGTATAAGTTAAAACGTTTTAAACGTACAATAACTGAACCGAATTTCGATGGTATCTTAGTCTCAAGAAGTACCGTGGCAGACTGGCAGAGGACATGAAATACACTAGCGTACAACTCGCGCTTCGAGTGAAAAAGTTAAATTTTAATTTTTCGCATTGTAATAATAAAATTATAATAAATTGTTTAAATAAAAAAAAAAAAAAATATATAACCTACAATGATTTTACTGCCATTAGATAGAATAGGCCTTAATTTCAGCCCAGAAAAAGTCTGGTAATGGACTATTGGGCTTCTATATCCTCCTTTTGAAATGAGATTTTGGTGCAGATAATTCCCTTTTCTATCTTAAATTCAGAAGTGTGAATTGACAATTTATCAATATAGTTGGAAGATTAATCTGATGAAACTAAGTAGGTCTTCTATTATTATAATAATAATTTAGTGCTTGTAGCCATCATGTACAAATTCTAGCATCGATGGGAATAAGGTGATCAATTAGTGGACATATAAAGTGACAATCGGATTCTTAAATTGTTTATGAATCTTTTGGAAGCATCTTTTTAAGGCATATACAATGGCTCTCCAAATTTCAGTGGAAGTGGCATCAGAAAGTAAACTGGACACTTCACAAGGTCTAGTTTGTGGTATAAGATACTAATTGATATCGTCAGTATTAATTTTATGAGGAGCATTATTAATGCTATATTTTGGTGTGTCTTCGTTGTGCATCTAAAATTCACTTTATTCATCATGCACATCTTTTATACATTTAAATTTACACCATTTATTATGATCCTCCTCTAATTTTATCCAATTCAATTGAGTTGTTTTTTTATTCATCGTCCGTAAGCTTACAACAAACATTAATTTATTTTATAATTCAAGGTACTGGTCATTTCATTTCTAATTAAAAATATATGCATTTAACAAAATAATTATAATTAAACTTAGAATTGTGGTCCGATGAACATATAAAAAGTATGAGTAAGATTATTGTACTTTGCAAAGCATGTAACCTTGCTAAAAAAAAATACTTTGCAAAGCATTTAACAAATAGTTACACTAGATATTCGGATCACTCCGGATAGTTAGATACATCAAGATTCGTACTATAAATCAAAATCAAACGATACATAATAAGTCGAAATATCTAGTGTATCTATTTTTAATGTACTCAAAATTTTCTCTTTTATTATCATAATTGACCTGGTAAGTGGTTTAGTAGATAGATTGCAATCTAATGACGATATAATTATATATAAGAGATAGAAGTGGATTCAAAATTTTCGTCATGAAGTGACAAGATCTATAATTTTTTTATAAAAAAAGTTAAATAAGACATATTTAAAAAAAATTCAATTTATAAACGTACTTCTGAAAAATATTTGACGAATCATATAATATACTGCATTTGCCCCTGATAAGGAGCTGGATGGGGTATGTATATCTTGGTCGTCACGCAAACATCCACTGATCCACTTGATCATGTGATTTTATTTTCCCAAAATTCAGAAGATTTTTTTATCGAATAATTTTGTCATCTAATAAAAAAAAGAAAAAAATCGTTATCATATGAATTATTCCATGTGTCTAATAGAAGTCAGAACAAACTTGCTGACCACGAAGCATTCGACAACCGTACAATTGGATAAAATATTGAGCAATACATTTCAGTTCCATATGTAATAATGTAATATACTAATATGTTTCGAACCAAATCCGCTGGTTGTCAAATTACATCTTGTCTCTGTTTGTTTCGATCTGGACCGTTCAAAATTCATTTAACGATTAAAGAATATGTTTTCTGAATCAAATCACAATCGTCCGTAACAGTCGATCGATTCGTAACGATCGGATCGAAATAAGCAAGGTACTGCTTGCCTCAGATACAAGCAGCAGATTCGGATCCAATATGTTTCGCTGGAACGGTTCCATTTCGTATGACAAATTATTATAGTATATATATACTTGAGGATGGTTAAAGAATATGCATAGTATTTTCAAATACACCCCATTTTGTACTATGCATATAGATATAGGTCATTAAATTGAGATTTAAGTTGCTCAATAAATTCTTCATATGAAAATATTGCAGGAAATTAAATTTCGTGAATTTTGAAGCTTTCTAGCTATTTTTTAAATATTTTTTAAAAACAGTCCAGATTTAATACTACAAAAATGCTATTTCTGGGCTGTTTTTAAAAAATATTTAAAAAATAGCAAGAAAGCTCCAAAAATCACGAAATTTTATTTCCTACAAGATTTTGATATGAAGAATTTATTGAGCAACCTAAATATCAATTTAATGATCAAATTAAATACAAATGAGCGCATAGTACGTTATGTGGTGTACTATGCATATTATTTTAGCCATGCTCTATATACTTAGATCGAAACTTATTCTATTTTAAATCCCAAATTAATATAATATTTTTTATTCAATACTCTCATTTATATTAGAAGCTAGATTCGACATCCAACAAATATATTAAATTGTCGAATGCAAACGAAAACAATATGGAACTTTGTACAAGATCAGGAGCGGATTCAGTGTATGTCAGGGAGCAAGCGTCCTTTTTGAATTTTTTTTACAAAATAATCTTGTGTATTTATACGATTTGCTAATTTTTTTTGCAAAATAAATATGTATATTTGAAAATGTGCATCATTTTGCCTTCCTGACAGAAATTCTGGATCCACCCTGTATAAGATTATATTTTTCAACTGAGACACAAAATAAACATTAGTAAAAAACAAATAATTATATATTTGTAGCATTTGATTGTAAACTCAATGTAAAATAAGTATAACTGCTATTTAGCTTGAAGTTAAGCTAAAACAAAATAAAAGTTAAATCAATAGTTCAATGCTTTGAGCCTTTGATAGTATGGTGAAAGTAAAATCAAGTAATTTGATAAATTAGTGTTGAATAAAAATATATAATGAAATATAAAACAAATTGAAAATTTCATTTATGTGAGATGAAGTAAAAATCAACAGAACAACACTTCAAAATATATCAAGCAAATAATATATTGAAAATTTCATAAATAACATAAATCTTATAATTATTAAAATAAAACAATGAATTGTAGAACTCACAACTAATTTGTTTTGGAGGAAAATTGAGATGAGTCTATATAAGTATGAAAATGGAGATGAGCTCATAATTTGTATTAATCATGAATTCTACTTGATTCTTTGAATAATTTTTAGTACACAATAAATAAACTGTTCTATCTTTTTTTTTCTTCCAAAATTGAAGAAAGCAAGAAAAGAATGCGATAAGTGAAAGGAGAAAAAAATCACTAAAAATTATCACAAAGTGTTCTTTTTTGAAGTTACAAGTGGCAACATCTCGTTTAGGGCTTTAAATTAGAAGAGTAAAGTCCGTTCTAAAATCACTTTACTTTCAATGCTATTTGAAAAATTAAAATAATTTTCTGTCAGAAATGTAAAAAAAAGTTCTAACTATAAATTAAAAAAAAGTTCTAACTATAAATTAAAATGAATACTGTATATAAATACTTACAATTAATTTTCTTATTCTCTCTTCAGAAATTAATTCTCTACATTACACGGAATGGGATTACCGGAACAGTGCTTATTCCAGCATTGATGTAATGTGACCACTTTACTGGTCCCGGAAGCCTTTTTATATGAGAGTTGATACTTAGATATCATATTTGATATCGATTATCAAATATGAGAGTTGATTCCAGCATTGATGTAATGTGACCACTTTACTGGTCCCGGAAGCCTTTTTATATGAGAGTTGATACTTAGATATCATATTTGATATCGATTATCAAATATGAGAGTTGATTCCAGCATTGATGTAATGAGACCACTTTACTGGTTTCGGAAGCCTTTTTATATGAGAGTTGATACTTAGATATCATATTATCGATATCGATTTTATTATACACTTTTAGTTGAGTTATCGTGCACATTATTTGAGTTAT
>CAXKVX010003089.1:0-20868 GCA_964058865.1 Eleocharis quinqueflora
AAGAGTCCAGAGAAAGAAAGAAAGAAAGTTTATAAATTGGACTTTTGCAATTTAACCCTTGTAATCTTTCAAATTATATAATGGTCCTTGGTGTCATATAACATTAAATGTCCTACTACAATCATTTATTACTACTTCATTCTTTAACTATTTATTAAGGTTTTCTTTAATTATTTACTATAACATTCCCCCCTCCTTAAAAACCTTGTTCAATCCTTTGAACGAAACTAGTACCTGATTCATGGAATAGCTCGGGATATCGCTCTCGGATTTTCGATTCTAACTCCCAAGTCGCTTCGTTCTTGGAATGATGACCCCACTGTACTAGCACCAATGAAATGGTTCGATTCCGAAGTCGTTGTTCTTTCCAATCCAAAATTTGCATCGGTTCTTCTTGATATTCGAGTGTATCATCCAATCGTAACTCAGAGAAATCTAGATGATGAGAAGGATCTCGTACATAACGTCGAAGTTGCGATACATGGAACTGGATGTACTCGATCCAATGATGGAGGCAATGCAAGCTCATATGCTACTGGTCCCACTCGTCGTAGAATCTGGAAAGGTCCAATGTAACGAGGACTTAGCTTTTCGGTCACACCGAAACGATGTACTCCTCGGATTGGGGACACCTTGAGCCATACATGTTCACCTTCTGGAAATTCCAAAGGTCTCCTACGTACATCTGCATATCGCTTTTGTCGTTCTTGGGCCGCTTTGAGTCGATTCAACACAATTCGAGTCTTTTCAGCTGTTTGTTGCATCATTTCAGGTCCCGTTGGTACATAAGTCCCAGCTTGTTTCCACCACAACGGTGTCTGACATGATTGCCCATATAGCGCTTCGAACGGAGGCATTCCGATGCTTGAATGATAGCTATTGTTGTATGTAAATTCCGTTAAATGCAAATAATCAATCCAACTTCCCTTGAAACTCAAAACACAAGCTCGTAACATGTCCTCCAATGTTTGGATCGTCCTTTCTGATTGTCCGTCAGATTGTGGATGATGTGCGGAACTAAAGTTCAGTTTCGTGCCCATTGACTCTTGAAAACTTTGCCAGAAGTGTGATGTAAAACGGGTATCACGATCAGAGATTATTGTCCGAGAACATCCATGGTATTTGAACTGGAACTTCATAAATGCTTCGGCTAAGTCTTTTCCCGTTGCCTCGGTTCAGGTTGGTATAAAATGAGCTACCTTTGTCAACCTATCCACAATCACCCAAATCGTATCATATCGCCCCACTATTCTGGGAAATCCGCTCACGAAATCCATCGTGATTGCTTCGAACTTACTCTTGGGTCGCACAATCGGTTGTAAAAGTCCCGCTGTCTTGCGTCTATCTGCTTTAACTTGTTGACACACTTGACATTTCTCCACATACTGTACCACTTCTTGTTTCATGTTCGGCCACCAAAAATACTTCTTTAAATCTTGATACATCTTGACTTCCCCAGGGTGAATCGTATACCCCGACTCATGCGCTTCAGATAGGATTAATGACTTCAATTCTCCATCATCTGGTACACAAATACGATCGCCAAAACGTAATATGCCTTCGCTATCAACACAGAAAGGAGTATCTCGACCCGACTCGACAACTTCACGAAACTTTTGACATTTTGGATCTTGCTTTTGTGCATTCCTCATGCGCTCGTGCATTCCTGGTTGAATACTCACAGCTGCCAACATTATTGCTGCTATTATCGAAGGTCCTGTACTAGCCAATCAAACGGTTAACGTCTTCGTGAACTCCGAAGATGCTCCAACATACAAACCCATTAACCTCATCTCTTCGAGCAATTGTGGTGTCCTTTGAAACTTTTAAGAGACATATTGTCAGAAAAAATGAGTTGCCAGATTCAACCTACAAAGCGAAAAAACTGTTGTGTCCTTTGAATTTGGAAGTAGAAAGAATTCATGCATATCCGAATGATTGCATATTGTACCGAGGAAATGAGTATAGTACTCTAAACAAGTGTCCAAAGTGTAATGCATCACGTTACAAATCAAGGAATAATGAGGTTGAAGATGGGGAAAAAGACCACCAGCAAAGGTGATGTGGTATCTACCAATAATACCAAATTTTGAACGTCTTTTAATGAATCTGAATAAACTATTACGATGGCACAAAGATTGTCGAAAAGATGATGCAATGTTGCGGCACCCTGTCGACTCTCCCCAATGGAAGAATATAGATTAGCCAGGTATGAACCTTCAGGTGTCCAACCATCATCTATAACTTTTCAAAGCTCATGTAGACTAAGGTATTTTTCCATACATTTCTTTCAAAAAGAGAAGTTATTACAACCTATACTAAAGATTGGTAATACTTTCACAAATTTCAATTTTGTCATTTTTCATAAGACAAGATCAAGAATTATCAAGATATGGCTAATTAGCTAGGTATGAATCTTTAGACTCTGATACCAATTGTTATAATGGGGTCCTAAGGTCAAGTGCTAGTGCAGAAACATTTTTAATAATTAGAATTCAAACTTTCAGACCTTAATCATCTCGCTAAAATTCGCAAGCAAGCAAGTACTAATAGCAATTGAGAAAATCAAACAATATAGTGCAATGATAGTAAAAGAGAGAGAGTAAAGAGAAATAGAGATCAAGAGGACACAAGAACATGCAATATAATATGGTTCGATCTACAAACAAACTAGGACTACGTCCACGGGACTTTCGGAACCAAATCTTCCTTCTGGAAATGATTCTACTAGATAACAAGTGTTTTTACAATTGCAGAACATATCTTTGATTTCTTCTCACATAAGAAAACCAATCTTAGATTCCTAAACATATGCAAGGGGCTACACTACTCTACAAGGTAAACGTGTCTGATTGACTACACAATCAATGACGGAGATGCACTACTTGACTACATAATGTAGTACACCAAACAAGGCTAACAAAGCTAGCAAATAAGTGTTATCGGATCGACAGTTAGACAATTTTGCTATCATATCACTCTCTGGATCAGGAAGCTGAAGGAGAAGACATTAGTGCTCTTTCTGGTGCTCAATCTTGTGCTTGGAAAGTTGAGGAGGATTTTTTTTCTTTCTGGTTCTTATCTCCAAGGTATATATAGCAGGACACTTCTTGAAGTCAGACAATCTTGATATCCATATCATCTATTACCAGAATACAGGGAACCCATTACAGACTCCATTATAACGGATTGGAGACTTACCCAAACTGCCCTTCTCTGCTTGGTTCACTGACTTCTGGGTCCTCCTGAATAGGAACCCATTATGACGGGTTAGAGACCTGTTGTGACGGGTTGGCAACTCGTGATAACGGGTTGAGATGTGTTACCGTAACGCATGCTTCGGCTGTAGAATTATTTTCTTCATCACTTCTCATCTTCAATCTATTACAATGGATTGGAAATCCATTGTGACGAGTTGTATATGTGTTATGATAACGTATGACTATATGAAACATTTGTTTTTGTCCAAGTTGCTTGTTCTTGATATCGTTGTGATCGTTATGACACATACCTAGATTAAGCCTGTATTCAAATAATAGTGTACCTGTATCAACATGCAATTCGCCAAACTCAATTGTACAAGGTTAGTACTGATTTGTTTTGCAAATTGTAAAACAAAAAATGAGTTTAAATCAACAAGATAATAAAAATAACTAATTTCCAAAATTAGCGCTTCATGTTCGGCCGAACATAACTGGTGTTTCGATTGGAACACTCTGTATTGGAACTCCTGTACTTGAGCCATTTTCTAGAATCAACAATTGAGCTCAAAATCACTTTGCTTGGTTGAATATCTGATGGGTGTCGGTTGGAACACTCAGTACTTGGAAGTCTTGTACATGGTCATTTTTTCTAGAATAAAAAATTGAGCTCAATCATGGCATGCAAGCCGAATGGAATTGTGATTCAGTTGGAACACTCTTGGATTCGGTTGAACAGGAAGAGTGTTCCAGCTCCTGTAGGTTAATTTGGGAGTTGGATTTTTGGCTAAGTATTTTGTTTTTAGATTTGCAGAATTGAGATCCAACCGAATGGAAGATTGTGTTCGATTGGAATACCATTTTGGAGTTGGTTTTTATCCGAAAATTTTGTTTAAGTGTTGGTTTGAGGTTCAGGATTTGTGCACTTCTCATAGTAGCTCTAAATCGTCCAATTTGTGCTCTTAAGTCTCCATTTTGACTTAATATCTAAAATCAAATAATTATGGAATAGTAACTTGAACTTTTATATATTTAAGACTAAATTAACACTAATTAACAAAAAAATTGGTCAAAATAGACACGATTTACTCATGTAAAAGTCAATATGAATTCCTCTTATCATTATACAATGTAGATATACATAATATCATATAATTATAGGGGGTTTGGTTCCATGCCATCCAAAAATCTCAAAATTAAAATTTTGCTACTGTATAGTGCTTTCTTTCAGAATTGCCATCCCAAACATCTAATATTCAGATTGTTAGCCCCATCATTGTACAATTTTTTTCTGAGTAAAATTAATTCATATTAATTCTTATGACCAAAATATCCTTTGAAATCAAATAAGGATCTGAGAGCACGTGATAAATCTCTACACGATCTGACTAATGATTCTGATGATGATGCAATAATTTTGTTTTAATTTTTTATTTTTTTAATTGTTGAACAATTTTGTATACTATTTCTTCTCCATTTAGTCTTTATCCATGATCTCTTTCTCTCAATTGCTTTTTGTCTTCATCGTCTCCATGTAGATGTCTTATTCTGAATACATGTCTTCGGACACGAGTGATTCTCGTACTAATGGTGAGAAAACTTCAGATGGAAATCTAGAAACAAAAGGTCGCGATGCTCTACACCACCAGGATCTTGCTCACGAAGCTGAGGACGATGCAGTAATTTTTATTTTGATTTTTAATTTGGCGTACTCTCAAATTTTTTTCAAATCACGTTACTCTTTTTCTTGTCTAGATACGTGATGCCTGATTAATTTGTGTATCACTGGCACATGTTCATTTGCCAAAAAAATTGTGGTAAGACACAAATTAATCAACGCAATAATTGAATCAACGATCGGTCATAATTTTATTTATTTATTTTGTGGTAAGCAACGATCGGTCTCGTCTCGGGCAGGATCTCGCTTCGTCTCGTCTTGTTTAGGTGTTGCTAGGACTCGCTCTTGTCTCGCCTAGGTCATACTGCTCTAATGGCAAAGGGGCAAAGTGCATTGGAGCATCGAATGCATTGGAACATCGAATGGTTAAACTTTTTCTTTTCTGAAGATTATGTTGCAAACTTCTTTTCTACTCACGTTGCGCTGCATTGGAGCATAATAGGATTTTGTAGAGGAGAATATTATGACAAGTGGGTTCGTACATTAACAACTAATGATACGGATATGAATACGAAGGGCATTTCAGGAAATAACAAATGTATCTGAAATACAGTATATTATATTAATATTTAAATGGTTAACTGTAGTATTGTGGCAAATTTCAAAATAAGAGATGTTTGAGATGATATTTTTCAAAGAGTGCACTATAAGGTGGCAAAATTCTAGTTTTAAAATTTTGTAGCATAAAGTCAAATTCCCATAATAATAATTTTATAATCTCTCAAATTATTCAAAAAATATTTAGTAAAGGGTTTATTCTGAATAAGATTATGTGCTAATAAATCATATTCTCCGAAAAATAATAGCAACATAAATAGTGTTTCGTAATTTATTTCAATTTACACCATCACTATTATGATTACTTTTGAATCAAGTTTTAAATAATTTGACAGATCCAAAATATAATATATAATTATATCACATATTTGTTCAAATATTTAAATAAATTCCAACACTATAACCTCCAGGGGCGGAGCTACGTGAAATCAATGTGCTGACACATTCTGAATTATTTTTTTTTGCAAAATTAATCATGTATTGGAAAAAAATATGTTTTTAATTTAGATTTTTTTTAAATATATAATATTTTGAACCACATTGAAAAAAATTCATAAATTTTGAAACATTCTGACAAAAATCATGAACTCCATGATAAGCTCACTCTAAACATAAAACTAAAATTAATGTCTTGTGGTTGGTGTTTGTGCACTCTCTCTTTTTAGGCATATGGTGTGTCGTCCATTGCTGTCCAAATTAAAACGCCGGTGCCTGCGGGCTGTATTTAAAATAAATGAAGACAATGGCATTACTGTCGCATACAGATTGCTGTCCATCTTGTTGTACGCATCAGGATGGGTCGGAATAGACATTTCACACAAGTGGGAGCAATTGATTAAGATGGGGATATATGTGGAAATTAATAATATTATTACATATAATATTTCTGATAATTTCTTTTCTTAATATAAAAAGTTCGTTGTTTTTAACATTTATTTTTTTAATACGTCTTTTGCAGAATTTAATTTGCATCTACGAAGGTTCAACACTCTGTGCTAAACTTACGGTGCTATTTCTATCATAAGTGGAAGCATTAGATTTAGACGGCGATATAAGTGGTCTTGTTGTAGAAAACCTTGTTACAATGTTTTTATAGCCAGAAAATGCTCGTTGTTGTATAGTATAAAGTCTTCAAATTTATTAAATTTGTTTGTAGTCAAGAAAAACTAAAAAGAATAAATTACAAGATAGAAATAAATACATTGAATCGAATTTCATTTGAATTGTCTAAAATTGATTATGAAAAAGTTGTTGTAATAAACAATTTATTTGTATTTGTAGATTTGCAAAACAAATTGGTGTTGTAGCACTATTTCTTTATTTGAGATCTTTATAGAGACTTATAAGCAAATCAAATGAAAGAACAAAGAAAGTGGAGAAATAAGTGTGAAGAATGATATCAAACATGAAGAATAAGCTTCGAACAAAGACTAGCTTTATTGTAAAACAAAAAAAAATTAATTTAAGATTGAAATGAACAAAATACCAAACAAACAGAGCGTAACGTTATGTAACGCTAACATAGCATTATAATGTCATGCTCCAACACTCAACCATATCAAGCATGACCATCTTTTTGACAGAGGAACCCGTGATGTAACGCCAAGTAGCGTTATAACAATAAGCCTCAACCGTTTTGACATTTGCAATATATGGAAAAATCTAAGCTAACATGTTACATAACGCCATCACAGAGTTATAACAATAAAAGTGAAGATTCCGAAAATTGTCTTAAGTACCAAACAGACCGAGCAATCTGTTACATAACGTCAACTGGCGTTATAACGATAAGGTGACCAAAATCCTGAAATTGGCTAAGTACCAAACAGATTAAGCAAGTCGTTACATAATTCCAGCTGGCATTACATAACGATACGGACCAAAATCCAAAAATCAGATCAACCTGTTAGGTAACGGTAAGATAGTGTTATAACGGTAGACCAAGAAACAGACCATAATTTGGCTAAGTATTGAAAAGACATATCAACCTGTTACATAATGCTAAGATGATGTTATAATACAAACTTTTCTTTTCTGGAAATTTGAAAATAAAATTGGAAATAATTATTTCGGATCTTAACATAGCGTTATAATGATACATAATGCACATGGATAGCGTTATAACGCTATATTTCGGTTTGACTTTATTGTGCCTGATCTGAAACTATATATATTTGGCATTTGCTAGCCTTCTTCTCCATGAATTTTTTACCTATTTTCTTCCTCTATTAGAAGCAGCCAAAAACACATTAGAGCTTTACTAAAATTTCAAAACTCTTGCTCATCAATCTCAAGCTTATTGAAAATCAAAGCCTTCAAATTCTCTCTTCTAACTTTTGTTATTTACTACGAGTCTAGTATTCATTCTTGGTGTGTAAGGATCTAAATCTCAACCTTTGTAAAAGACTTGTGTGATAGTGCAACAGACCGATCTCATTACCGACGTCGGGGGATCAAATACCTGGAGAGTAGGCTCGTCAATAGCAGAACTCCGTTAAATCTTAGTGTTTTGTGTGCTCGTTTTGTTTGCACTTTATCATCCTTACTTTTTGCTTAAATTTATTTATTGTTTTTATTTCATTGCATAAATTAATTTGCTTGTCTGGTATAAAATTTGTCCTTGAGAAATCGACTTGCGCATAAAATTTATAAAAAAAACCCTAGGAATCTTAAATAACCCTATTCATCCCTTCCCCTCTAGAGTTCAATAAGTGTTATCAGAAAGGATTGAGTTTGTTTATTAAGGCACACTTAGTTTCAAACAAAAATTCATAATATGGCTTCCTATAGACATGTAAAGGAACCACCGATTTTAGGCATAGGGTATAAGAACTTTAGCCATTGAAAAAGATGCATGATAAATTACTTAGAGATTTGTGATTTGTCAGAGGCACTAAATGATAGATATACACCCACATATGATAATACCATCGACAAATTAGAATACCAATCTCAAATTAAGAAAATAACCAATGATGTCGCGGTAAATATCATATTATCAGTAATGTCACACCCCAGAAATAATGAATAGCTTAGGGGTGTTAATCCCGCCACGTGTACTTGTTTACAAGTACACGAAAGACTTAATTTATTATTATAGAAATAAGATAATATTAACAAGTTTTATTTAATTAAAGGGACAGCACACATAATGCACACAATACATGAATATCCAAAAGTCATATTTTCATTAACACCAGCGTCCATTTACAAGATGTACAGCGGAAGCAAAGAAAGATAAAATACATACAAAAGAGGACGGTCTCACCAAAGGTCGCAAGACCCATCCTTGCTAACCTACTACAATAACTAACCTAATAAGAAACAAAAGATAAGCAATATGAAGGGGTATATCAAAACGGAAGACGCCGGAGAAACTCCATCCTAGCGCGCTCCTCATGGACAGCAAAAGACTCCTCACCTGGACCCCACAACCAATGTGGAAACGTGAGATATAAATCTCAGTGCGGATTAAGGTCCAGCCTTTGAGTTTATACCACTCTCTAAGGTAGAACCCAAGCCAACAGTTAGTATGTTACTAAACACTTTTAACCTATCTAAATGATTCACTTTTATTAAAATTTACCGTACTTCTAATTAACCTGCACCATGTAATTCCAAGAATTAGCAATACAGGCGTAGAAGAAACCCAAAAGAATCTTGTAGGATAATAATTATATATATAGTACTCCCTGTTTGTAGTACACAAGAATCCGCCTCTTAGACGGGTCACGTAATCGCGCCGCAAATCTAAGGGTTTGCCGAGCGGCCGCACCGGGCGATGCATTCATATCCGGGCATATCCCAACTTACAAACTTAAACATGGTTAAGCGGACTTAATCATGTTTAAGCGGGCGCACCGGACGATACAATTGCATCCGAGCATATCCCAACTTACAAACTCGGACTTAATTATGAGATTCCAGGATAGAAACGCCTTGGGCGATATGAGCGGCTACAAATAGCACATTCATATTTGGTCAAAACGTATTCTTGTGTTCTACCTCACCAAAGATAAAAAAAAATATTCAAAGAAAGAAATTCGGCCTCAGTTGCCATACGAAAAATAAAGAACCAACTACCCGTTTGAAAAGAATATAATAGAATGGGAACTCCCTGTACCAACCAGGGGCAAAAAGGGAGCCCCAGACTTCCTCTATACCAACCAGGGGCCAAAGGAGGAAGCCCTTCGAATATTAGGAGATCTCGAAATATCGGCTAATAGAGAATATGTAAAGAACAGAATAGCTCCAATACCTCACATATGGCACGCACACTCTAAAACTGAGACGCCATCCTTATTCACTCAAAGAGAGGATTATAACATAAATATATAGATAATATGGAGATTGAAAATAAAACTCTCAAATGGCACTACGAGTCATTAAGTGATGAGCCCGCTGGTGAACATTAGTCGGATGTCCTTAAGGACATCCTGTTGAGAGTATCCCATGGGCTATGTCAGACACCATGACACATACTCCCTCCACGATGCCCTCAGACTACATCCACTCTAAGGTTCACCGGCCCGACACTCAGCACTCCCGACGTAATACATATAATATTGAATACGCATCTACCTATATGTATCTAATAACCTATACGATCCGTATATCAGATCTCACGTGCAATATGAATGCAAATGATATGCAATGCAAGTTGCTCTCAACTATTGGTTACCGGCATGCAAGTATGACAGTTCAAGTTCTACGGGCCTGTTTACATTTATGGTAATTATTGGTACCTCAGTTCAGAATAAAGAAAAGAAAGGTATAGGCCTGGTTCCTACATCCTAGACAAGGGTATAAACCCCAAGAACCCGCACCTGGGAGATATGGAGAGAAAGGCAGAGCAGACTCTACTCCGGAGGCAGCTCTGATCCTTCCGCGTCTGTGTCAGCGGCGAGGTCGTCAGCAGCAGCCTCGTCCGCGAGTGGATACGAGTCGACTAAATCTCCTACTTTGACGATGGGGGTTTTATCAGTTATTTGTTGTTGGTTTATTAAGTAACGAATCAGAAACAATGTTTATGCGTTAAGACGTCCTTGATGCTCCTAATTCAATTTATTTAATATTTTCACTAAGTCCAACTCATGTGCATTGTCCTGGCTGCACAGTAAGCATATGAAAGTTATTTCATGTTGTTATTCACTTATTAAAGTCTGATGTGAGCTACATGACATTTACATTATTTACAGTAACTACGACGTTAGGACGATATTCTACAGACATCAATAAAAGAACATCACGACGAAGACATGTTATAAATTCAACCACTTTTAGTTGGACTTTTAATTAAACTAAGCAAGGAAGAAAATACAATATTCTAATACTTATATGTGCATATTATTATTGTGCTTATAGAGAAATTGATAAATATATGTTATTTTATTTAATATGCTTCAGAGAAATTGACCAATATACATTTATGTGTATTGTATTTATTTATAACATACAGAAATTGATCAATATATACATTTATGTTTATATTATTACTTAGTCACATTAACGTACATGTATGGTACGTAATTAATTGAGTAATACATTGTGATATAGAGAAATTGATCAAATATATATTATTATATATATAGTTATACTTAGTCACATTTATGATGGTGGTGTTTAGAGTATTCATTATTGTATGCATATATATTTGTTTATATATATATATATATATATGTGTGTGTGTGTGTGTGTGTGTGTGTGTGTGTGTGTGTGTGTGTGTGTAAACTATATGTAATTCATTTCATAGTTATTTAGTATTGTTACTATTGTTAGTAATTACTTAGTCATTAATCGTGTGTGAAATGTATAATTAGGTTTAATTCATTTTATCATATCTATACGTGAAAAAGATTTTATTATCTTAGTGTTTCTTGCAAATTTTGCAATAGTTAATAGTTTTATTCTATTTCCATGATGTAATATATTTTTAATTATGTTGCGTCTACCTACGTACTGATCATCTACAACATCTCATTCAATTGAGCGACCTAACTACATAGCTACGTCGTATAACTACTCGTTATAATTTTAATAGTGATACATATAATATAGAAAAATATATAAAAACAGAAGTTAGATTATTTTTAATTAATTCTTGGTTTATGTGTTAATCATGTGGGATCAGAAGTTCGTACTCGTGCGTCATAGCCGTAGCTCGTGCTGCACGGACATTTAGTCGTCATTTCCCATTTTAATACCTTTCTCGGTCCTTTTATTTCCTCGAGTCTAGTTACTAAGTATTACGGGTAGGACCACTAACCGTGTAATATCTGTTTATACCCGTCTCTGCCTAGTTAGGGCCCAAGCCCATAAATACTTATAACTTTAATTATTTATTTATAACTTATCAGATTTGTCATTATAGTATCCATTAAGGGTCTAGAGGTCTCAGTGGGCCGAGAGGCCCATTATATATATCTATATATTTTTTTAAGTTCCAAATGGTCCAGATTGCCTACGAGGCATAACAGGCCTAAATAAAACAGGCCTAGTAAAATACTAAAGTCTCACTGGGCCCAATCATCACCCTGGGCCTATCTCTCACGCTGTACAACAATAATTCACATCATAACAAATAACCACAGCAAGGCCCACATAAGTAACCATTTCCAGTATAAATTTTTTTTTCTAAGTCGTACCAGTACTGGTACAAGGGTCGGTATAGGTCTGAAAAATTACCAGGGTACTAAAAAGCCAAATCGGATCAGAAAGGCACAGAGGGCCAGTGGGTACCAGTCCCAGTCCACCCTCATACCATATTTCCCCTTGTTTCCCACTATTAAGTGAAATATAGGGTTAATCACAAGTTTAAGGAAAATCGTGCAACAATTGATTTTACCAGTATAGACAGTCATTCCCAATAACAAACACTATGCGCATAATCACCTAAGCAGTGACTCAAGGCCACTGCCATAACAGTAATAGTGTAAGAAATCATCAGAAGCAAGGGCAAGGCCCAACCAGAGAATCGAGATAGCAAAAATCAACAAACAATTCAAACAATGCCAAAATGAGCCAGTATCGATATGAATCGGGGGTCTCGAAACATTACTGACTTACCAGTAAAGTCGGGGAACAAATCGAACAGCGAGTGAATCGTTAGTCAACTCCCCTACCGTAGTCGTACCCCTGCCTCAATCCTTCTTGCTGATTCTTGTAAGGTGCCTCGAACAGCGAGTGAATCGTTATGAACATAATGGCCAAATAAAACAGAACAAGGTTGTCGGTTTGGACACTAGATATGAACACTTTAGAATAGGGGAAATGAGAGTGTTGAGGAAATGTATCATAGACTCACTCTTCTTATTAATGAATTTATTGAAATGGATAAAACGCTAACTAACAATAAGATTGTAGGAATGCTCATTCGCATAATGATTGTTAGACCAAGGTGAGAAGGCTTTGTGGGTGCTCTTGAGGTGATAAATAGAAGAAATGTTGAACCGTTCACTCAATGAGATCTATATTGCATTTAGGTCTTTTGAAGAAACTCTCAAACAAACTACCGACAAAAATCATGAAAGCAAATCATAACTTTTACGACCCAAAACTTTAGACACAATAACTCATCTTCACACTCCTGATCCACAAATGAGAATTCTTTCAAACACATGGACCAAGACCATGATAAAAAAAAACCAAGTCCTTGCTAGAATGCTCCAAGGACTCTTTGCTTTTGAGAAAAGATACAACTCCAAGTGAGAAAGCAATGGGAAGAAGAAAGTATGCGCCATGTGTGAGAAGGAAAGGCATTATATTCATAAGTGCTATAAAATCTTTTTCTCAATTGAGAAGTCAAGATGATGATGAAAGAAACGATCGAAAGGGGAATAACAAGAAAGAAGAATACAAAGGCAAGAAAAAAGGCAAATCTTTTTCTAATGTTTGTTACTTGATGTAGTCCAAAACAAATGAGAAGTTATATCAAGGTGAAAGAAGAAATTGAATATATTATTTGTATTAAATGACTTTTAACCAAAGTGAATTATGTTTAAATGCTATAATTAACCAATCTTGGCTTTGGCATCTAAGGTTATCTCGTTTAGGGATAAGCTCTATTAAAAGTTTGATTACACTTGACTTAGTTAAAGAATTTCCTTTAAGCAAGGTTGACTTGGATGGATTATGTGATGCTTGCGTCAAAGGTAAACCAGTTAAATCAAGATTTATATCCAAAGACATGGTCTCAACCGACAAACGATTGCAATTGATTCATATTGATTTGTTTAGTCCTATTAGTGTACCAAGTTTAGGTAGAAACAAATAAGTCTGTGTAATTGTAGATGACTATAGTCGTTTCACTTGGACCATTTTTCTAATTCACAAGAACGAAACTTTTGGAAACTTTGTTGAATTTTGCAATCGTGGTGAAAATGAACAAGGTTAAAAATTAAGAAAATTAGAAGTGGCCATTGGGGGAATTTGAAAATGCAAAATTTGATGAGTTATGTTCTTAAAGAGGATATAAACATGAGTTTTCGGCTTTTAGAACACATCAACAAAATGGAGTTGTAGAAAGGAAAAATCATACTTTGCAAGAACTAGCTCGTATCATGTTAAATAATTTTTCCTTACCTAAATATCTTTGGACTGAGGCAGTTAACACGGCATGTCATGTGATTAACAGAGTAAGCATGAGACTAATTCTTAAAAAGACCTTCTACGAGCTATGGGTAGGGCGAAAACCCAATATATCCTATTTTAAAACATTTGGCTCAAAATGTTTTGTTCTTGATGATTCTCTCAAGATAATCAAATTTGACTCCAAATCAATTGAAGGAAATTATGTTGGTTATTCGATGATTAGTCAAGCCTATAGGATTTATGTACCAACATCTAAGATTGTTATTGAGTTGATTCATGTTAAATTTGATGAAAATGATATATTCAGGCCGAGAAAGGAAATATTGATATTGTAGGTATGGATGCTTCGAGATTTGATGAACACTCTCACGAGCAAGAGCTAAGGAGAACAATCATTTTGGATGATCCTCACATTACAAACAATGAGCAACAAGGAGATGAAGCATCCTATGATGAAACTACCGCTTCAACTTAAGTAGACGGAAATGAACAAAATACACTCAACGAAAATATGGACCAAGAAGGAAATTTAACATCATCGGAACATATCGACTACCAAATACCTCAAGTCCTAAGGGAAGTAACTTCTCATCCTCTATCAAATATAATTAGGGATCCTAGGGAAGGGGTCAGAACTCGGTCCGATTTAAACCAAATGATTGCTCATTGTGCTTTTGTCTCACAAATTGAACCAACGAATTTATAACAAGCATGTTTAGATGGTAATTGGATTTGTTCCATGCAAGAAGAACTTAACCAATTTGAAAGGAACAAAGTTTGGCAACTTATACCAAAACCTAAAAATAGGAGAGTCATTGGGACAAAATGGGTATTTAGAAATAAAAAGGATCAAGACGGTATTATTGTTTGAAACAAAGCACAATTGGTAACTCAAGTGTTTAGATAAAAAGAAGTGTCAAATTATGACGAAACTTGCATCTGTGGCTCGACTAGAATCCATTCGAGTGCTCTTGGCTTATGTCTCTTACAAAGGTTTTACCTTATTTCAAATGGATGTCAAGATCGGCTTATGTCTCTTACAAAGGTTTTACCTTATTTCAAATGGATGTCAAGATCGTCTTTTTGAGTGGATTTATAGAAGATTAGGTGCATATCCATCAACCATTGGGCTTTATTGATCCAACATTACTCGCCCATATTTATAGACTTGACACGACTCTTTATGGGTTAAACAAGCCCCTAGGACTTGGTATGTTAGACTTAGTTCCATTCTAATTGACAACAAGTTCATAAGAGTCAAAGCCGATACTACCTTGTTCACAAGAAAGAAAGAAAATGATCTATTATTGGCCCAAATATATGTAGATGATATAATTTTTTTTCAACTAATGCGGTACTTGCAGAGGAATTTGCTTCTTTGATGAGTAGTGAATTTGAAATGAGCATGATGGGAGAGCTCACATTTTTCTTGGGTCCATAAATCAAGCAACAAACCGATGGAATTATCGTAAGTCAAACTAAATATGCCAAAGAGCTAGTGATGAAGAATAACAAGACGAACAAGACACCTACGGCAACAAACATCAACCTCGACTTGGATGAAAGCGAAAAGCCCATGGACGTGTCTCAATATCTAGCCATGATCGATATTTTACTTTATTTAACGGCAAGTAGGTCGAATATTATGTTTGTCGTATGTCTATGTGCTAGATTCCAATCAAACCCTAAAGAATCTCAGCATAAAGCCATAAAATGAGTTCTCAAATATATCAAGGGAACACTTAACTTAGAGTTATGGTATGATAGGCAATCAGAACTTGACTTGGTAGGGTATATCAATGTTGAATTTTCGGGGTACTGTATGAATAGAAAAAGTACAAGTGGGACATGTCAATTCATAGGTGGCTCGCTTGTCTCATGGTCTTGTCGCAAACAAACCTATGTGGCCTTTTCGACTGCGGAGGCCAAGTATGTTACGTCTGGTAGTTGTTGAACGTATTTATTATGGATGATCCAAACTCTACATGATTATAACTTGCGCTTCTGCAAAGTCTCAATAATGTGTGGCAACACTAGTGCAATCTTAATCTCAAAGAATTTGGTATTCCATTCTCGAACCAAGCACATAGAGATACGACACTATTTTATCCGAGATCATATTGAAAAGGTTGATATTTAACTTGTTTACATAGATACGAAAAATTAAATTGTGGATATTTTCACTAACCACTTAATGTTCAACAACATTGTGAACTTCGATTCAAATTGAATATGTTAGAAATTAAATAAACATGTAAGCCTCAATATATGTCCTTACCTTCATGCCTACTTACTTAACATGCTCCTAGTCAATGTCATCCTTTCTATTTATTTTCTCAATTTTGTATATCGTGCTTTTATAATTGTTAACATTAAGGGATGTATTAGATTGAGGGGGAACTTGTAATATTCATTCAATATCATATAAAAATTATGCATACAATGAGGGAGATCTCAGACGAATTTTAGATGCAAAGTCTTTTGCTCAATTTCTAAAAAGGGGAAGAAAGCAAAGACATTGAAATTATATTATGGTTTTCCAAATCGGCAAAATGGAAAGATATTGTAATAAATAATTTCTTTGTATTTCTCGATTTGCAAACAAATTGATATTTTACCACTATTTCTTTGTTTGAGCTCTTTATAGGGACTTATAACCAAATCAAAGGAAAGAAAAGGAAATGGGGAAATAATAGTGAAGAATGAGCTCAAACATGAAGAATAAGCTTCAAACAAATATTAGGTTTATTGCAAAATAAAAATATTTAAATTTGAGATTTAAATTAGCAAAATACCAAACAAACAGAGCGTATCATTATGTAACGCTAACATTGTTAGATTTGTGTTCTAAAAGTTATCTTTTGTTGATTACTTTTATGTTATATTTATGAATTGGATGTTATTCACATCTTGTTCCATGAGTTCTATATTCATATTTAGATGTGTTCAAGAAGATGCACTTGGTCTTGAATCGCAGAACTCTAAATATAATGAATATACAACTCTAAAATGTTTACAGGTCTTGGATATTAGCAGGAACACTAATATGCCATATAAGACTGTCGTGTTGATTAAAAGTACGTTGTAGTTCTACAAACGTTGATAAAAGATTATCATTTAATAACACGAATATATATGAAATGTTTCATATATTAAACAGACCTAATAGATAAAAGCATTATATGGATTGTGTTTGTGTCACTGATGTTTTTATCGTGTCTTTGATTCTAAGATTGAGACATGTATCTTTTTCACATGAGAGATGTATAACGTGATTATTATTAAAAACTACTTACAACAAGTAGTGATAAAAGTAATAGTCCTTTATATATATAACTTGTGCGGGGAAAGGGTATATGTCAAGAGCATCATTGCCACTCATTAATAATGAGAAATGATATTTTGTGGGCCCCTTGGTAAAGTAGAATTATAAATGGATCCAATATAACTGAAGTGCAGTTATAATTTTATAATTTACTTAATGGAGACCAAGAAACAATTATAATACAAAGATGACACAATCCTACTTTGTATAATAATTATAATATCATAAGGCAAGGAATAGACACAAGTAATGTTAATGATAATATTATTAGAAGGATCGTGTTTTGTAAAGATTTACTAAACATCTGTGTTATTTGGGTAACTGTAATGTATAGCTAGAATACCGCTTACAGCTTATGGAATAAAATGATTTATCCCATTGCCAACATAACATAGATCCTCAACATATGTCACACCAACTGAACGGGAAACAAGAATAAATATTTTAATATATTTTTGTTATGTACGAGATTTCATATTGCATGAAATAAAGGTACATATTGGAATTATTAAAATATTATGTCACGTGATGTGACTTCCTAGCGGGAAAATAAATTTATTGAAAAGTGTATATTATGAGTATAATATAAGTTTCATTATTATAATAATATGAGAATATTATTATGATATATAAATTTATTTAAAGCCCAAAGCCCAATATAATTTATTTAACAAATAAAGAGATAGAGAAGAGGTTCATAATTATGGCTTCAAATTCGGATCAGATTTTAAGGCTCCTTTAAACAGGAATTTGAAAGGTCAAACGATAACCAATCTGGACAA
Organism: Eleocharis quinqueflora; assembly: GCA_964058865.1. Classification (NCBI taxonomy): domain Eukaryota; kingdom Viridiplantae; phylum Streptophyta; class Magnoliopsida; order Poales; family Cyperaceae; genus Eleocharis; species Eleocharis quinqueflora. The sequence continues at coordinate 18,133 of CAXKVX010003089.1, forward strand.
ATGACCTATTTAAATTGAAGCCCTTGAAGTGTAGAATCCAATGGTGAAGATTTGAGGTCGTTTGGAGTTCTCCAGAGAAAGTTATGGCAGTTTTAGTGATGAAAGGTCAGCAGTTAATGTGTCGGTTTAAATTTCATTAGTGCCTTAATTTCTAAAGGAATTTGAAGAGTTTTGATATGATGTTTAGAGCCTATAAATATCATATTTAGCCAGAGATTATGAGGTTACAACTTCAACTAAGTTTTTCTCTTCCTCTAAAGATTTGCTAAATATTTATCGATTAAGCAATCGATTACGTAACGGGCGATAACGCTAGGAGCGGACGAAGAGGACGCTAGCACGAACTCGACGTCGTTCTTGTTTCGGATTCAAGGTGAACCGAAGAGGAATAGAGCTACGTTAAAGACCATAGGTATGGTATCACAATCTCTCTTGTAGGAACATATATGATTGTGATTAGTGATGCAAACACATGAACTAAAATTAGCAATAATGAAACGATCCTAGATGTTATCGGATAAATTTTTTTAATTTTTATCCGATTCGCATCATGAAATCCTTCAAACATAGCATTATAACGCAACGCTCCAACACTCCAAAAATTCAGATCAAGCTTGACCATCTTTTTGATAGAGGAACCCGTTATGTAACGCCAAGTAGCGTTGTAACAATAAGCCTCAATCATTTTGACATTTGCAATATATTGAAAAATATGTGTAACTCGTTACATAACACCATCATAGAATTCCAACAGTAAAGTGAAAATTCCGAAAATTAGCTAAGTACCAAACAGACCGAGCAACCCGTTACATAACGCCAACTGGCGTTATAATGGTAAAGTGACCAAAATCCAGAAATTGGATAAGTACCAAATAGACTGAGCAACATGTTACATAACGTCGGCTGGCATTACATAACGGTACATACCAAAATCCAGAAAATTGGCTAATTACCAGACAGACAGAGCAACCTGTTAGGTAATGGTAAGGTAGCGTTATAACGGTAGACCAAGAAACAGACCATAATTTGAGTAAGTATTGAAAAGACAACCTGTTACATAACGTTAAGATGGCATTATAGAGCAAACTTTTCTTTTCTAGAAAATTGAAAATAATTATGTCGGATCTTAACATTGCGTTATAACACTACAGAATGCACATGGATAGTATTATAACGCTATCTTTCGGTTGGACCTAATTTTGCATGATCTGAAATCTATATATATTTAGCATATGATATCCTTCTTCTCCACAAATTTTTACCTCCTTTCTTCATTTGTTAGCAACAGCCAAAAATATCATTAGAGCTTTACTCAAATTTTAAAATCCTTGCTCATCAATCTCAAGCTTAAGTATTGAAAATCAAAGTCTTCAAGTTCTATCTTCTAGCTTTTGTTATTTACTACATATCTAGTCTCTACATTGGTGTGTAAGGAGTTAGATCTCGGCCTTTGTAAAAGACTTGTGTGATAGCGCATCAGACTGATCTTCTTACCGACGTCGGAGAGTATGCTCGTCAATAGTCAAACTCTATTAAATCTTGGTGTTCAGTGTGCTAGTTTTATTTGTGCTTTCTTATCCTTACTCTTTACTTAAAATTTATTTAATGTTTTTATTTCATTGCATAAATTAATTTGCTTGCCTGGTGTAAAATTTGTCCTTGAAAAATTGACTTGTGCTTAAAATTTCAAAAAATCCTCTTCAATAACTCTATTCACCCTTAGATTCAACAAATGCAGATGTCAAGTGTGCTCAGGAGGATGTACAGTGGCAGATTTAAGTTATGAGAATGGGGGTCAATGTCTCCTCCTCCTTTTAAACTTTATTCATATATACACTAATTTTTGTGCTAAATTTATATTTTTGTTAAAAAAAATTATATTGAGCCCCATAAAAATGGAATTATTTCGTTGTTGACCATCATTATTAAATTTATCAAATTTTAATGTGATTGTTGTATTAATATTAACATTACTATGGTGTTTGACCTCATTAAAAAGGGATTAACGAACTGTATTCCAAATTTTGTAGCTCATAGGCGTATCCCAACTAACTTTCTAACAAGCGAAAGTCAAACAGTAAAATGCTTTTTGAAAATAGAAAGTCAAACAGTCAAACGCGGATAAAAATAGAAAGTTGGATTGCACGCATTATTCTGAATGATTTCCGCCCTACACACTATTAAGAATGTTTTGCATAAAATGCATGGGTGCAGACTATATGAAACATGTGTTCTGACTAAATAAAACATGTGTTCATACTAGTTGTTTCAAGTCTATTTTTGCAGCGCTTCAAGTCAGTTATGCACACAAAAATGAGGCACATACTAAATAAAACAGGTATTCAGACTAAATAAAAACGTGTCGAGACAAAATAAAATATGTGTTCATACTAGTTATTTCAAGTTTGTTTTACACAAAATGAGACACAAACAAAATAAAATAGGTGTTCATACTAAATAAAATAGGTGTTCATACTAAATAAAATAAGTGTTCAGACTAATTGAAAGAGGTGTCCATACTAGCTGTTTCACGTCTTTTTTACATTGTTTCATGTCTATTTGGCATAGAAAGCATGGGATGTAGACATAAAACAAGTGTTTAGACAATATAACATGTTTTCATACTAGTTATTTCAAATATGTTTTTGCACTGTTTCAAACATTTATTTTGAGAAAATTTGAGCAAAAAAGGTGCAGAAAAACTAAAAAATAAGATTTGTAGGCTTTAGAAGCGTT